>CAKAOH010030059.1:0-45369 GCA_916701665.1 Sebastiscus tertius | reverse complement strand
ACACCATGACATCACCACATCACACCTCAACACCATGACATCACCACATCACACCTCAACACCACGACATCACACCTCAACACCATGACATCACCACATCACACCTCAACACCAGGACATCACCACATCACACCTCAACACCAGGACATCACACCTCAACACCATGACATCACCACATCACACCTCCACATCACACCTCAACACCACGACATCACCGCATCACACCTCAACACCATGACATCACCGCATCACACCTCAACACCATGACATCACCGCATCACACCTCAACACCACATCACCGCATCACACCTCAACACCATGACATCATCTCAAAACAATTAGCAAAAATACTGCACATGTTGTGTCAGGCACTAGCATGGAGTTGGTGACAGTTTTTATACTTTAAAACAGTGTTGGAAGAAGTACTCACTTCTGAAACTGAAGGAAAGCTGCTTAATTCATCAGGAAGTTATTGCGATATTAGCTTGCTAGCCATGTTAGCTTGCTAGCCATGTTAGCTTGCTAGCCCTGTTAGCTAGCTAGCGTTACATACCAATAATAACCTATTGTGAAACACTGCTAGCAAGTTGTGTTGACACTTTCTGCTTGTTTTCTTTCTCACTCTGCCTTTCTTTTCTCTTTTGATAGCCTGATTTCCTTTTTTAAAATGACATAATTGATTCAAAGTTGACATAAAGTCCTAAGAACCAGCACAATTAGCTGTTTGAAGATGAACTATATTTGTCCAGACTGGTGGACTAAACCATGTACACCTTTTAGAGGGGGGGGATAAAGGCCCCTGAAAGCCTCTAATACGGTGTTACAAACTTGAAATACTCCGTCAAACTATTTATTCACAACAGTAAAACATAATAACATTGGTAATAACGAAAAATTAAAAATTTTTAAACATAAAAACTAACTTTAATATGAGGCTTTTTAAGTGCTTTCCCCATGTTGGGGCCATAGTTAGTCCCACAAAGAGAAGAAACTCCTGTCTTCGACAGCTGCTGCCGCCATTTTGGACTGAAAACGCTTATTATATTTATAATATTTTACTGTTCAAAACAGGCTATTTCGTTCCAATATGACTATAGAATAGAAATAATTTTGTTTTAATTTTGTTGCACTTTTTAAGCAGCCGTTTTACTTGCATCCGATAGTCGCTTTCAGTCCAAAAATGGCGGAAGCATAGCTCTGCTGCATGCACTGAAGTTGCAAAGGACTGAACAATTGGCTTTCACTTCTTGTCAATATACGTTCTTTGTTGATACCCAAAGCCAAGAAAAACAAAGCCTGGGGAAATGTTTTTTTTTAAAAAAAGTAAGTTTTTGAGCAAAGTTCAGTCTGTGAGAGCAGCCAATGGGAAATACTATGCATTAATAATAAAGAGAATGGAAAGTGGAGTGTGGGTGGTTGGGATTAAGAGGGCATCTGTTATCAGAGCGGGAGGTAAATAAGCCTGGCTCGGTTCTGTTTGAGTGCAGACCTGTCTCTGCTGTGGCGCGCTCCAGTTTGGAGGGAACAACATGCACACTCCACGCTATGTGGGGAGAATGTGAAAGCGCTTGCTGCCATGGCAACAAGGCAGCTCCACAGTCTCCAGTCCCCATTAAGAAAGATGGGTGGCAACGTGGCTGTAGCTCAATGGTGGTGTAGCATGACACGCTGAAAGAGCCTATTGAAAGCCAGTGAATTCAGCAGTTAATGAAAAGAGTAAAGGGACAGCAAATCCACCAGGCAGGTGATACTGACCTCACCTCTCTGTTTTTGGGTGCATATGCTTGTGAGAGGTGTGTGAATATTACATCTACTCAGCTTCACTGTTTTGATCAGTACACTTTGGGCTTAAAATCTATGAGAGATTGTGATTGAATTGCAGCTGTAATTACAATAGAGCAATTGTTGAGTGATGCCCTGTGACTTCAAAATGACCTTGAACAGAGTCATTGAATTAAATGTCTAAAGATGAAATGAAAGATGGGTGAGCAAGGGGTTGAAACTCTGAAAACCAACCAATGTTGTAACGGTTATTTTTAAAATAAGAAAAAGTGCCCTATTTATTTTAAGGTTATTATAAGGTCATAGTACAGGAAATGGTTATCTACACAAGCCTATAAAAATGGGCTGTGGTGTAATCTATTTCTGTCAACTACGTGACTGTGTGTAATTTCACATTAGAAGTGCCAAGTTTTGTAGGTGTTTTGTTTATTCAGGGTCTGAATCTTTCGCTTATACAAAATAAGTGCGATGTGAGTTGAGGCAGTGGCTTCTTGATGTGTTACTCATAGGCTACTATTACCACTTTCTACAGACATCTTACAAACAAAATCTACCAGCCAAAAACAAGACATGTCTTTCTATCATCAGAATGCTACATGTTGTATTTATGTTACTAAGGATAACATATTCCACTCGCATGACAGACAGCAAACAGATCATTCGAAAGCAATGCTTCTCAGTCAAATTATGGCTTTACTGAAGGACATCATTAAACTGAGTTCTTTAACTCTGTTACAAGATACTGTGTGGTGAAAGCCAAATTCAGCAGAACAAAACAGATTTCATCCTGAGTCCAAGTGCCAAGACTCTTTTCATTCAGCTGAAAATAGCAAGCCACTGCTTACGCACATCTCCAGAACATAGTTTAGGCAACTAAAGGATTGGGTGGGAGTGATTCGTGGAGGAGGAGTACAAGCCACTGAAGGAACTCGGCAGAGTTTGTTCAAACACATGGACCAAATCAATCAGAAAAACACCAAATGGTGCAAAACAAAAAAAAAGCACTAAGCACAATGTGCAGCCAGGAAGTAAAGTTACTGTTGATTTAAAGAGATTTGTTGGATGGTTTAACAGAAAGACAGAGGAGCCAAGAAAACTCCCTTAATAATACCCATTACATTTTATAACATTTATGTCATTATAGAATACAAGTTACAAGTAATCAACATGGACCCATGCTGTTTCTTTTCCTGATTTGGATTTTCAAGCATCATTGAAATGACCTCAGTGACCTCAGTGAAAGCCCGCCCACTCCTCCTACGCAATAACACATTCACACAGCAGAGGGCAGCATATGGACTTCTTCACCTGCACTTGAGAAAATAAAACAAACAGTATAGCCTACTCATTCATAACAATTGAGAACACCAATACATGTTTGTCCAGCGTGGTTTCTGTGTCATATTACAACATTTAAACAAACATATACCACACCATATACCAGTAAATATAAAATATTTACAGTATACAACTGCACTCACGATTAAAGGTATAGCTTAATCACTTCAAATCATGTGAATCCCTTGAGAGTCCAAAGCTTCAGACAACCTACTCAGCTCAGCCAGTCAAGTCAGCTTTTAGCAGGACTAGTTTATATGCTGTTACTTGTTTTTCTCTCTGTTATGATTACATTTAGCTACTGCCTTAATCATGTGGTATAACAAACTCAATTACTAAGATGTTATAGCATCAAAATAGATTTTTTTTTCAATTACAGGAAACAGGAAAAAGTAGGTAAATTGGCTTTAGTTTGAGCTGTATCACCAGCTAGCCATAACTAACCACAGTACGGTCAATGCAGTTTGTTTTTTTCCCAAGAATGACTCACTCTATGCTATAATAATTTTTAGTACAACAAATTTCAAAAAGTCAAATTTTGACCAAATATATACTGCTACTATACTATACTATACTATACTATACTATAATATGTGTGGCTACAGCACTGAGGATGAAAATGCCCTTTTTACATCACTAAATTAGGCAAAATGTTGGGACAGATAACATCTTTTTCATTCCTTTGCTGTCTCTTTGTTTGTTTCTCTGTCTTCTTTAGAGGTCTTGAGAGTGTTGTGTTGATTATATAGTGTAAATAAGGCAGCCGTTGCCAGGCAAATGTATTCAGCACCCCCTTAGTCCAAATCAGTGGTGAAGTGGAACCACGGTGCACGGTCTCTCTTGACATGAGACAGACTGTAGAAAAGTTGCCAATCAGCTTTTCGAGATGATACCAGGAGGCAGACAGACATATTTTAGGCCAATTCATACCCCTCAGTTTCTCATCAAACACATGTATGTGCAAGAAATGAACACAGATATTGTGTTACCCTACAGCAACATTGTCTGAGAAGGAGAGAAAAAGCTGAACGTCACTGCAGTAACCGATGCAGCCTCAATGGTTGTCTTGACAACTCAAGCTTCTCGCTGCCTTAAGCAGAAATCTACTGTATTTAAAAAACACAAACAAACCTAATGTTATGTCAGAGAATAATGCTATGAACGCTATACTACTCCCCTCAACACACATACACACTAATGGTCTCCCTTTTTACTTCTACATCACTCATCCTGTGTTTGTGTTCACCTCATATTCACATCTATTTTTATACCAGTAAAAATGAACTCCAGCACAGGCAGCGTATCATTCTGGAAAAATGTATTCATACTCATATTTATTCAATTTCCTAGCCTTGATAATGATATAATAATGTAACTGCATCGAACTGGTAAGCCTACAACTTGTTTGACCATAAATTAAGTAAGTTGCAAGGAATTTTAAATGGTGTACTATTTTTAACTTTACAGGTCTTATTGACATTTTCATGTCGAAAAATATGTTTTTAAATAATACAGCTACAGAGCCTTTAGAAAGGTTCTGAATAAAAGTATGGCTTTTCCTGAAAAAAAATATTATTATTATATTATTCAGGTCCAAAATTAATGTTTTGTTTATCTCTGTGGAAGATATCTGACGTTTGGATTCCACTGGTCGTCAGTTAGTGTGGAAAAAAAGGATATATGGCTGAGATTGACGGTAAGTGCCTGGCAACGACTTGTTGTGAAGTAAATGCAATGGAACGGGGGAGGGAGAATGAGACATCTAGTGGCTGAAAGTTATCAGTGTTATCAATAGCACCTTTAATATGTAAATAACATTCACCACAGTTTACATTTGGCAAACATAGAATTGTGAGTCCCAAACAAAACACTATTTTTGAACCAAGAGCAACTAATTGAACAAGTTATTAGTCTAAAGTGACAAACTGAGCACAGGTGGCAGCTCAAGTTAAAGGGACTGTCTGTAACTTCTTACAGGCTGAGGCAGGAAAAGCCAACACTAGGATCAGCAGTGATTCATGGAGAGACCTTCGTCTGGTCAGCTAACATACTGCCATGTGAAATATAGAGTTATATTGTGGTTGTAGCTGATCGCCTCACTGTTTTGACGGATGCTCGTTCACATTCAGGTAGTGCGTGCACACAGGCGAGGGCGAGCAACAGGACGCTGGCTTTCGTTGACTTAACGGCCACAGGTGTCGCTGTTACAACCAATTTCTGATTTTTACAAACAGTCCCTTTAATGCTGAAAGAAAATATAAATCTGGGGTGCGAAAATTTTAGAAGACCTTCCTGTTTTTCCAAAAAAAAAAAAATCTAACAACTCTTCCTTCAGCAAAGAAAAAATACATAATCTTCCCTCTTTTTTACCTACTATCCCCCATAATCATTTTTGTACAATCACTTATAGATAAAAAAAATTAGCCACCCTCAAGTCAATATTCAACACTGTACTGAGATCAGTTAACATTGTCAGTGTATGTTATGTCATTGTTAGTCCCAAAAGTCCTCAAACGAATAACAAAAATTCCAAATGTGTGGGCACATTTATACGTGTGTGTGTGTGTGTGTACGTGCGTGCCACCCCATGACATAGTGTTTTGGAGCAGGCGTTTGCATCCCTCCCCAGTCAACAGGTCTCCTCTTCATCAGCAGCCCTCTTCACTCAGGCAGAACCCAGCCAGCCTGTAATTACTGACTCCACTTGAGAGGAATACCATCAGGCACACAGACACACTGGGAGAAACAACAACAACACATTTCAGTTCACGGCACCTTTCCACGACTTCAAAACACCTGGAGCCTGCTGCTGTGTATGTGTGTGTGTGTGTGTGTGTGTGTGTGTGTCTGAGGAGCAGCAGCCAGCTGCCATTTTAGTACATCTAATGAATGAATAATGACTTTAAGGACACACATTGTATCATTCACAGAGAATATTTGAGTCCAGTTGAGCCCAGACTGTTTACCTCATCCCTTTGGCCTGTCCGTGGCTCTGTTCAGACACAGACACATGGCTGTCAGAGAAAGCTGTGAGCCCTTCATGCTGCCTGTAGATGACTCCCTTGTTAAAAGAGCCAGGAACTCAGGCTGGACACCTCACCAACTCAACGCCGTATGGCACGCCATGTGGCAGCAAGGAACTAGATTTGTCAAGCTTCAAGCAAAAGACATAGAAAATTAAAAAGGCTAATGATTTTGAGTTACATTCACCTCGTCTTCTCACTCCTTTACGTCTAAGTTCGCCTCCTCAGTCTATAGAGTGATATATAATTGAACAAAGTAAGCCATTTGATGGACGGACCTTACATTTCTTTTATCCAGTCAGTGGAAATAGCAGGAATTAATTCTCAGCACTGCCGTTATTAGTGCAACAATAGGATTCATAGACACAAGGGTGATGTTTACTGTGATTTAAATAAATTATTAGTGTTTTAATAATAACTGATTGCTTTTTGTTATACACTACAATGGATGTAGGGGTTTATTGCAACATTCACACAAAGGTCTGTCATAAATTTCAGTAATAATTGTTCCCTTGAGCTTTTCTGAAAATCCTCCTCCCACACATTCCCTTTGGATACGAGCCAGCGCATGTTGATACAAAAATAGATTATAAACATGCCTCAA
The DNA here is from genome assembly GCA_916701665.1 of Sebastiscus tertius. NCBI lineage: Eukaryota > Metazoa > Chordata > Actinopteri > Perciformes > Sebastidae > Sebastiscus > Sebastiscus tertius. The sequence continues at coordinate 38,622 of CAKAOH010030059.1, read as the reverse complement.
CTCCAAATAGAGCTACACTCACTCATCAGTACACAGTAGTGCAGTAATGGTGGTGCGTTAGTGTCTGCCCACACTTTTCTGCTCCTCAGTAAAGCCCTTCACCACTACGAATTATATTATTCCGTCGCCTGCAGTAATGGCATGGTGCATGGCAGCAGCATGTGGGGAGGGGGTCGCCCTGTAATCTGGGAGCACCATCTGTGGCTGTCAGCTGAAGCTGCCACTTAGTGGGCCTAACACAATCACCACGTCAACACTTTGCCAACAATTGGAGCTTCAACGGTCCTCTCCGAGTTTAAGGTGACATGCCAGAAAAGAGAAATGTCTTGAAACGAGTCCCTCAATTTAGCACAGAATGACTTGTTTCTGGACAGACGGTTGACTGTGATTGACCTTCTGTGGTCCCACACAGGCCGATTTTTGTTTAAAATATTGCACACAGACAACTGTGCTGTGGGTTTATTCTGCATGATGCATCAACCCCAGAGTAAAGTCTGCATGACCAACAAACACACACTAGGTGGAGCCAAACTCCTGTAACTAAGAAGAATTTCTGATCACTGTAATACACCATTTTTACAATTCCAGCTTCTCACAACAGAGCAAATAGTTAATTAAATTACCGTATTCATGGATTGCAAAGATTATGTTACAAGGTTAATTTATTATGACATATTTAACATCTAGACATTATATTTTCTTAAAGAAATAGAGTGGCATATATTCCCAAATTTCTACTGTGTAAGTAGAGTAAGCAATTTGGACAAACTATCAAACTTACAGTGGCATACTGGGACCTAGAAATGGGTGGTTAAGTAAAGTAAAAACCATCATAGTCTCTTAGGTGGTTAGGGCCACCACAACTTTCCAGAGCAGCTTCAATGTACCTTTGCATATATTATACAATCACACCGGTGGAGACTTTTCAAAAAATGTATTTGCTAATTTTGGTGTTTTGACAATGGTGGTGGAGAGCAATGTTTAAAAAGGGTGGTGCCTAGATGGTTACCCACAAGTTGCAAACATGTGTGAAAACTCTTTTGAGACTGCCTGACGATCTATCCTAACCTTAACCATTCAAGGTCAATGCCTGACCTTAACCATCTCGCTAGAGTTTCACAATTTGTGGGTTACCTTCTTGACCCAACCTCTAATAAGTCAGTCCAAAATCTCCCAAAGGTCTTTGGTTGACATTTAGTAACTGTCATCAAACTATTCAGTGACCTTGCGTGCCCTGAATGGAGGCTCCTGTATTTACTGTTTCTCTACCCATCAGTCTTCGACTACTTTTTAGAGTATATGGATTTTTTTCCTAATGAAGCGTTGCCATACAAAATACAGTAACTATTATTAGTTCCAACACAAACTGATATACACACCCCTTACATGAGGCAAATACTGTATAATAGCATGCTAATGAGTCAACGCAGCTTAAAGTAACAAAACATAATGAGGCAACCTGACTAGTATCAAAACATTGCAAAATGATCAAATAGCAGACAAACGGCTAAGAGACAGATCTCAAACATGCAGGGAAAGAGTGGTGGTTTCATTTAATCTCCTTGATTGCAAAAAACAGTTAATCACATAAAATGTGTCATACATAACGTTAACTTTTCAGTTACACACATGCTGTAAGAGTAAAAGGAAGATCAATTGTGATCAGGTTTACATTTCCTTTCGATACATTTAAATGTGCCTTAGAAACCACCGGTCAAGAGGCATCACTCCTGCAGTGGTGAAGGTCAACAACCTCAGAATTGAAAAGTCTGAGTAAAACAACTCTTAAGACAAAATTGTAATACAAAGAGATACTGAAGGTATAATCTCATGAATGCATGACTAGCAACTTCAATACTGAGTGACACGAGACATTCACCCTTAATCTGGAAGATTAGTATTTAAAAAGAGGCAAATGTTGTGTTAATGAAAAGGTGGCATATACCGTCATTATTCCTGTCTTCAAAAGGATTTGGCACAGGAACAGTATCTGAAAGCAGCATGTAGAAATACATGCAGAAATACAGTATGTGTCCGAGACAAACCCAAGCATACTGATGTGCATCAAACTCTCTGCAACCATCTTAATGCTCCTGCGTGTTCTGACGATACCTTGAAATGCTGATGTCCGAGTTCTGCAAGCATTTTTAAAAAACACACACACACACACAGTGCCTGCTCAGTATTAGTGTAGGACTCTCTTCTGGGTTCTTCTGCGTCATCTGATCCTGGAGCGCTTGACAACAATTGTACCAGCTACCATATCATACACAGTCCTGTTGTGCTGAAAGAACAGTAGTGTGATGAAAGCCGGGAAAAAGAAGGCGATTGAAAAGTTCTTGTTCAAGGCTCGGACAGTTGATCTGCGGAGGCGGACGGAGACTGTGATTACAATACATACAGGAGAGAGCAACAGGGTTGTGTTTATTATGAACATATCGAAAGATAACCTTTAAAATGAGCTACTCACGCAGACAGAGAGACATTAGTTGCTGGCACTACAAGCACCCTGTTGGGCTGAACCAGAACTGATGAGTCACATGTAACAACTCTGAGTCCGACGAGAAACTTCCCTGGAGTGGCTCCTCCTGCTCCCCAAATGCACACAATCTGAAGGGAGAATGGTGTAAGAGCTGTCACTGAATTGCATTGGTTTACAAAAAAATGTACAAAGACACAGCTGGCAGTTAAAGGGATAGTCCGGGTGTTTTGAAGTGGGGTTGTATGAGGTACTTATCCATGGTCAGTGTATTACCTACAGTAGATGACACGTCCCCAGTTTGGAGAAGCAGACAGGAGTTACCGCACCGAAGCAAAGCAATGTACTGCTGTGGACGGGGCCGGCAGCAAAATGTATTTTAGCCACCTAAAAGAAAGACCCACCTAAAAAATGTATAATAGTTTAAGTATACGCTATATTTAGAATATTTTTCCCAGTTTGCATTGCCGTGAGACAGCTATACAGTCTATGTTTCTGACGGGGAACTGAAGCTGTTATCTATGCTCTCGCCAAAACAACCAGACTCCATTGCAAAAAGTAGTAATTTTACCTTGCAGAACACGGGAGTTGCTTGTCTACCACTGCCTCAATCAGTTAGTTTGTTTGTATTATTGTGGTACTCTGGTTAGTTCAGATTCACCAAAGTCACAAAATAGCACAAACAAACTAACGAGGTCTGCGAGGTAAAATTACAGGATTTATCAATGGAGTCTGGTGGCTTTGGTGAGAGCATCAATAACGGCTTCAGTTCCCCATTGGAAAAGGCTGTCTGATGGCAAGGAAAACTGGTGAAAATATTTTAAATATAGCGCACACTTAAACAGATATAGCTTTTTTTAGGTGAGCCTTTTTTTAGGTGGCTAAAATACGTTTTGCTGGGGGCGTGCCAAACGTCATCTACTGTAAGTAATACACTGACTATGGATAAGTACCTCATACAACCCCACTTCAATCCCATCCCTTTACGGTTGAGACTACTGTTTTGTCTCACCTTAACTGTATAAGCATGCGGAAAACTTTTACACGAGTGCTCACCTCATAAAAACACACTAATATCCGGTACACAAGTGCAACAAGCATCATTTTCTGTAGCTCCTCCATCGATGTGTCCTCATCTATTTCCTCCACTATGAAATGCATGGCAAACTTGGAAACATCCCTGAAAAGCAAAGTAAAATATATATTTCTATAATATTAATCCAAAGAGCATTTATTCAATTACAGTTTTTTGAAAGAGCATCATTATTTCACCACAACTGCAGAATTGAAAGAAACTCACTTGATTCCACTCAGATGCATAATACTGATGATTATGGTTGCTTTGATGAAAAACAGTATGAAGAAATCCACCATCTCAGCCAAAAGTCTTTGGAGAGGCGAAGGAATGCTATACTCCCGACCTGGTGAAAAGAAGCAAAAAAGCAAACACCCTAACATTACACCCATATGTAATTGTTGAACATGTCATTACAAAACCTTTCACATAGATGCTGCTGTAACAGTCCCTACTGTGAGGCTTTCCACAAGATGTAGGAACCAGGCTGCATGGTTTGCTCTCATTCAGCCTCAAGCATCTGGTGATGTTGGGTGATAATGAGGCCTAGCACATGGTTGGAGTTCCAGTTTATCCCATAAGTGTTCAATGGGACATTTAACATAAACTAACCATGTCAGTAATGTGGTCAAATTAATCCATCATTTGGTATGGTTTAAGGCTGACCCGAATGCTTCGAAGCTTCGATCATTGCCATGTTAATTGACCTCCAAATCAGTATTAGAATGCTTCGTTTTTCTTTTTAATATAAGTATGCAATAATACAGTATAAATCCCCAAATAGCCCACGAATTAAGGAATAATCCCACAACATTATTAATTATTCAATATGAATTATTATTAGTTATTCTCAGACAGATATCGCTGTTTGTTGTGTGTAGAGGTGCATGTGTGTACAGTAGTGCGTCAGTGGCATTGTGGCAATGGGGGAGATGGAGACAGACAGACAGAAGAAAGTGTAAGCTTGCTGCGCCGTGCCATGCCGCAAAGCTACGGATATCTTCGAATGTTTCCCACCAAAGCTTCGAAGCCCTAGTATGGTTATTGTCACGTTTCTTTTGGTTTATGGAACAAGCAGATTTACCTTTAACTCATTTGCTTACACGCTAATAAATACAATACAACACAGAGGTAAAATCATCACAGTTCACAAATCCACAGTGATTAAAGAGACAGAGACATTTATCTAATGTTTCCAAAAACTAGGGGAATACCTTGTGTCACTTTGGTTGGCTCAGTTAAGGCCATTATTATTACATTTTTTTAATCAATCAACAGAAATTTGCACATAAAATTCCTCCACACAGCATGAAGGGTGGGAACATTACTCATCACAAACATATGACATGCACTTGTCCATCTTGGGGAGCTTGAGCAGGATTCTGAATGCATCATTAAATGCCACATGAAGCTTTTCATTTTTGCTTTACTGTAACTGCACCACAAGTGGGCTGAATAGAGTGGAGTACACCTGTACACATGTGACAAATGTACGTGCCAGCATGGCTTGTGTATATAGTTTGCAACACTGGCTCTGCATATAATCATCATCATCACATAGATCATTCCTGATGATGGGACCCAAATATCTTACTTTGTTCACCACATTTAGCGCATGATCTGACATAAAAAAAAAAAAACGAAGGAAAATGTTGCTTAGTAGTGATGTGTTGGATGCGAACGAACTGGCTCAAAGAGCCGGCTCTTTTAAGCGAACGATGGGAGCCGGCTCCAGTCCGAGAGACGTTTTTTTTTTTTTTTTTATTAAATCAAGGCAAAATGATAGGATGATCTTCTCCCCACACGAGTGACACGGTGTGTTATTCATGTCCGTGCGACCAATCAGGTGATGACAGACAAGGATCATACCATCAAGCAGAAAGGGACGGGCGTGCGCGGCGCACTGACGTTTTACAGGTACTAGCGATGTGTCGGTCGCGAACGAGCCTTTTAAGTGGACGATAAGAGCCGGTTCCCGTTTTTTTTTTTTTTTTCTCTAATTAATTCAAGGCAGAATGATAAGACGATCTACTCTGCGCCACGGGCACTCCATGCACCGACTGTGACTGAATGTTGTGTTAATGACGTCCGTGCGACCAATCAGGCGATGACAGACAGGGATCATACCATCAAGCAGGGAGGGGCGGAGGTGGGCGGCGTGCTGACGGTCTACAGGTACAGAGCAGGAGGGAGAGAAGGAGAGAAAGAGAGAGGAGTGCGGTGCGCGAATAGCACACAAGATGAGTGACAGTCGGAAACAACACCATGTAAAATGATGGTATACTAGAAATTATAAGGTTTAGTATAATTATATTGAATAATTTAAGTGATATATGTGCACACACACTAACGATAGGTTAAAACAGCGCTAAATTTGGCTGAATTATAAAAGGCAGAAGTGGTAAAATGAAGAGCCGTTTGGGAGCCGAAAGAGCCGGATCTTCTTGGTGAGCTGAGCCAAATGATCTGGCTCACTAAAAAGAGCCGTAATTCCCATCACTATTAGGCTTAGGATCCTGATTGGTTTTAGCAGTCAGAATAACACTCTTTTTAGAGTTTAATTCATTGTCATACTGCACACCATAACTTGACTCTGAGTAGATGTTGTAGCCTACATAACAAATGGTGCAGTCAACCTGTTAACCTTTGAACAGACCTACTCTGGAGTCTTTGTACCATTGTTTTTTGGCATCTGGCAGCCTGGGTTGGTTGTCTCACATTTCCTACAACCTGCAGACTAACAGGTGAACTCACAGCCAGCAGCTTGTACCTGGTCTCTTACAACCTGCAGACTAACAGGTGAACACAGCCAGCAACTTGTACCTGGTCTCTTACAACCTGAGGACTAGAGGGTGAGCTCACAGCCAGCAGCTTGTACCTGGTCTCTTACAACCTGCAGACAAACAGGTGAACTCAGCCAGCAGCTTGTACCTGGTCTCTGTGCGTTTCCATCCTGCTGCTGCTGCTGGGCGGCTGCTGCAGCCCCGCCGGCCGCCTCACCTGCTGCCCTGGAGGTGACGGCAGGTGGATACGGCGACAGCGGGAGACCAAACGGACCGTTATACCAGTTCTGGGAGTTAATATCGAGCGGTGTCGACGTCGTCCCGCCGTCTGAGTGTAGGTAATACGGGCAGGACATGGCTGACGCTGCCATCCAGCTCTGCCAGCTGACATATCCGGAGTAGTACTGCCACATCCAGCCCTGCAGCTTCACGCAGTACTCCGTCGTAGCGTCTTTCTCGCTCTCCACATTGTTCTGGTTGCCGCCTATTCGCTTGGTAACCTCGGCAACGAGAGGTTTAACCGCGTTATTAAAAGGTTTCTTCTTTTCCTCATCGACTTCCATGTTTGTGTTGTCTTCGTCCGCCATGTTTGATGATGGGTTCGCGTCACGTCGACGTCACTCCGGATCATTTCATCATGGACGAGGACAAGCTAAACTATAAAGTGAAGATTTTGATAGATAAAACATATTTGTTTGGGAAGTTTATTCACTTAAAGGTAGTTAAATATTTATTTGATAAAGACACACAATTTAACACAAAACTCTTGTTCGCTTCAAGACCAAATGTCTCCCCCCCTCCAATTAGATTAGTGGTACTGCCCAATCTTTACCTGTTATTACACGAATCGGCCGCAAGGGGGTGGCATTTCTGCGAGATAGAGGCTGCAGTGAGATTATGACATTTGGGTTCTTCAAATTCTTCAAAATGTTATAATTAAAATGAGTAATTAATGCAGAAAAGAAAAACGTTTCAGCCTTATTTTAAAAACAATTTTAATAATTTATTGCTGAAAAAAATGCTGTTGCTATTTGCTGTTAGATCAGTTTGAAAGGGGGTGGCATTTCTGCAAGATAAGATAAGATATTCCTTTATTAGTCCCGCAGTGGGGAAATGTGCAGTGTACAGCAGCAAAGGGGATAGTGGAAAAAACAAGATGCATCAGCTAACACAGTAAAAAAAAACAGCTAAACAAAGTGTAACAAAATATGAACCATTTAAATAGAAGGAAGTATAAAAATAGGAACAGTATATACAGAATTGACAATAAACAGACTATTAACAAAATTGCACATGTGGGAAATGATATTGCACAGTGAGAATGAAATTAAATTCTGCCTGAAAATATTGTACAGTATGAATGACACCTGAGTAGTAAGTCATTATACAGTGTAGGGCAGTTATTGTCAGTTTTTGGTGTGTAAGTGTAAGTGGTCTACTGGGAGCAGTGATAGAGATAGATAGAGGCTGTAATGAGACTATGAAATTTGGGGTCTTCAAATTCTTCAAAATGTTATAATTAAAATGAGCAATTAATGCAGAAAAGAAAAACGTTTCCACCTTATTTCAAAAACAATTTTAATAATTTATTGCTGCAAAAAATTGCTGTTGCTATTTGCTGTTAGAGCAGTTTGAGATATCACTTTAGGTCCTGGTAACTTGAGGCACTTTCTTATTTTTTTACGTATGATAGATTAAATGGTTAATCAATTACAACCAATAGATTAATTTCATTTTTTTTTTTAATAATGTGCCAAAAATGAAATAATTAAAACATGTTTGTGCATAGCCACTGGGTCATTTCAACAAAGCAGCCAAGTCAAACAGGAACAAATTTAAAGAATTCATCAGCTCATGGTGTGATTATGTTCAAAGGAGGTCTGCTTCTCAAAGCCTTCACCCACACACTACCCCGAATAAGCTTAATCCTTAACAATAGGGTATTCAGAAATCTAAAATGAGTTTGGGAGAACTGAACCTCCTCCGCAAATCCCCACTCCGTTGTGTGTAATTGTACATAACTTAAGAAAACTTAAATTTATAGTTAAATTGAAAATATATTTATATATTTCCACCAAATTGCACATATTCAAAAACATTCATTTATCATTATGTTCCCAAGACATTTGCAAAAAATGCCTAAAACAGTGTTTGTGTGTGTGCACGTGGCATGGTCTTATATAATGTGGCACTCGAGACAACGAATCAGATTTTCATTAGTCAGTACTACATTGTTGCCTGAGCACCACCCGGGGGTCACAATCATCCACTAAAGCCTGGAAATCTGTTGGAGGATTTGGGACGTAAACCTACTGCCCCAAAGAACCCTAATTAACACAAATTATGTGCACTTGCTTGAACTCCACGTCTGTGCGTCCAAGACAAGAGGGGCCTGGCACAAATGAGGTCACTACCCCGACCCCAAGCAGGGATTTGGCCTTCCCACCTCCTCATCATGAGGACTGCTCTGATAGGACATGTTGCTTTTCCTTGTTTGAACAAAAGACCTCTGTAAATCCCCCCTAATAGCCCATGCCTAATAGCTTTAAAGATTGGAAGAATGACTTGCTATAAGGAGTTTTAAAAGTTGTTAACAGGCCATTGTACACCAACCCAAACATGCCTATTAAATACTAACGGGCATAGGGGCTTAATTTAAAGAATAGAAATTAAACACCAGATCCTAACGAGCACATGATTATAAAATTTAGTTAAAAATTAAGGTCAGTGTCCTCATTTGCTGACAAAGTTCTTGTCAAATTAAGATCTCAGATGATTAGTTTAAGTCTTTTTTGCATTGATAGCTAAATACACATGTGCACCGATTTAAGTGGAGTTTTGTTTTTAACAATCTCTACAAAAGACTGTGGTCCATTGAAGAGAGGACGAAATAATATATAAATCATGCAAATCACAATGGCATTTGAACCCACATAATGTGCTCTCAAGAGAACAATGTTTGGTATATTCAAGCACAACCATTACACATATTGAAGGGTCACAGTTCAGACTTTATTGGCATGTTTGGCAATAAGCTCAGTGCATTTGGTGTCTTTGTAATGGAGCAGAGGTTCCAGTCTAAACTACTTGTGAGTTTGAATTAAGCTCCTCGCTCATAGGTCCTCACTGCAACCACGTCATCCATGACACATTTCTGTTGAGACAATGTTAGAAATGGTTAGAAATATTACATTATAATCCAAGGATAATGCAAATATAATCACTTATCATTAGGAATGCATATCTACAAACTGCATGGTCTTAAATAGCACAGTCACTCAGTTAATTACTCACAGCTGTTAGTTTTCCATCTAGAATCTCTCGTTCTAGTGTCGTTTTCTTTCCATCCCACGACTGTAGTTGCACCAGTTTGCCATTCTCAAAAGTGATGGTGGTCTGAAGAAAAGAAAAAAGAAAAATCACGTTTAGCTGTCAGAAGCACTATAATAAGATTGATATAAAATGAGGCACATTTTTTGTATATAATATGTTTTTCCTGTATCTATACTGGCTTATTTTATATTAATATTAGGTTTGTTAAGTTTCTTGAATGTTATTATTGGGGACGTTTGTTTTGTTGTTTCAAAATGAACAAAAAAACAATATAATATTGAAAAAATAAATAAATACAAACATATGCATTAAAAAAAAAAAGAAATGAGGCTGACACTAGATGAACCTACCTTGGTCTTTCGGCCATCTGCAGTCGTTTCCTCGAACTCCTCGCTCAGCTTGAACTTGATCTCCGTGGTCTTGAAGGTGGTTTCAGACTTCATTGAGACCAGCCCTGCATCGTCCACGCTGATCACCAGGTTAGGCTTTGCCATGTTGCCCATCTGCCTGGTGGCGAAGCTCACACCTGCAACACAATGGAGGGTTAATAAGCACGTTGTCTGATAAATGATGCTGAAATAGATCTGCTTTATATGTTGCAGAATCTCCCACCCTTACATTTAGACATTTAACGCATCATTATTAAACATCATCCTCAGTTTTACAATAATGTTAATTTTTTTTCCAATATTAAATTTATTGTTTTTGGTTCATTTTGAAACAACAGAACAAACATTCACAAAAGTCCCCAATAATAACATTTTCAGTACAAAGACACTTAATAAACCTAATATAAAATAAGTCAGTATAGAGACAGGAAAAACATATATACAAAAAATAGATATAAGTAAAAAGAATATACACCAGTAAAAGAAATAAAATTGAAAACAATAAAATAAATGTATATATACATATATGCACAAGCAGTATATACACACCTACAAAAACACATATAATCAATTAAAAAAAATCATCCTATTCTATCACCCTATTTACAATCATCCTGCTCCATCAATCATACAAATTACAAGCTGCCTTGGAGAGACGGTGGTAGCTCAATAATGTTAATTAAATACATTATTACCAATTGCTTTCATGTATTCATCAAAGTTCTCGCTGGAAGTCAGAGTCCAGGTTCCAACAAACTGCTCGACCATGATGGCTGAAGAAGATTAGATCTCAGTCTGCTGCAGAAACACACAAGATACTTCAGGGTCTCCTGTTTCACCGGCGAAGCGCAGAGAGACTGACGCTCAGCAGAAATCACATATTTGAAGCCTGGTCGGACACGTGCTTCATTCAGGGATCAGCCAATCAAGAGCAGGTGCTGATGTTGCCGTGGACACGAGCGGATTAGAAGGGGCGTGGCTTTTAAATCAGATTTTCATGATGATTTTTGGTAGGTGAGTGATGAAATGTGAGTTTAGTTCAGCATTAATTAATTAAAGAGGTGGGAAAAAGGGGATTTGGTGTTTGGTTACATGTTGCCCCTGCAGAAGGAAAGATGCAGACGAATTTATTTGAGCAAGAATAGTAAAATGATAATAGAAACAATAGAAAACTAAAATTAGATTAATTAATTAAATTAAAAAAAATAAGATTATTATTATTATTATTATTATTAATGGAAATAATAGTAATAATAATAGTAATAAATAAATGAGAAAAAATAGAAAAAAAATATGTAGAATAGTAAAGAAGAATAGTAAAATGATAATCAAATAAACAATAGAAAACTCAAATTAATTAATTAAATAAATAAATAAAAATTAAAAAATAAGATTATTATTATTAATAATAATAATAATAACAACAACAATAATAATAAAAATAATAGTAATAATAATAGTCATAAATAAAATGAGAAAAAATAGAAAAACAATATTTCAAAAACCATTTATAATAGGGAAACAAAATGTTAGCTTTTTGTACGTGAAATGTACCCATTAAGAGTATGAGATTCACTATACAACAGAGTTAACAGAGTTAATGTTACATTCAAATGTAGTTGTAATGTCTTTCCACACTATTGGAACAGAATGACAATTTTTATTCAAAATAAATTATTGTAGATCTGTCTCAAAAGTAATTAAACTAATATTACCTTATCTGCCACCAAACAGCACCCCTCCCTCTCTGAGTGAATGGTAATGCTGATTTTGACCAGTAGATGGAGCATATGAAAAGCAAATAAAATAGTTCCTAGAGGTTGTGTTCATAAGTGAGCATTTTTAGCACACTTTGTAAAATATGCAAATGTTGAAAAGCATCTCCAAACCAAATCAAAGTTAAACTTTTGTCATTGTACTTATGTTCATTCCTCATGAACATTTTCCAACTTCATTTGAGCATATACAATGAATTTACATTTGAATTGCTTGAAATTTAATACAAATTGCAAAATGTATAAAGTGTTGTAAGCCTGCCAAATCTGTGTTACAACACTATAGCAGAAAACAGTCAGATGTCAGTGGATTTGTGTAGAAAAGTCAGACTGTCGTGTACTGCCTCCCAGTGGTTTCTGTAATATATTACAGTAGGCCTCATATGTGGTCTTTTAAAACATGCAACCCAAAATACTAAACATACCCAAAGGCAGGTGAGTTAAAGTTGCATTTGAGAGGACACAGAAATGCAAAATCAAAAAGAAAACTAGTTCAAGGCTTTTGTTTAATAAGACAATATGTCCTGAACAAGGGATCAACAAGCACAGACTCTGCTGCTGTATAATAGATGAGATTTCATTTAATTATGTACTTGTTTATTTCATCTAAATCGTCTCTATGAAAGTCAGTGCAATGCAAAATGCAGACTGTGAATGCAGACAGTTTTGTTCATCAGACATTTGTTTGTTGAGGTGATATAACAGTTCACGAGTGCTGCTGATGGAGGTCTCAAGGAGATCAAAGTGAAAGAGTCTGCAGACAGAAATGATTGGAGATGCTCAGATGTAATCAGAAGCAGATCAGATGAGTGCCCTGTGACATATCGCCTCAGTGGATTAAAATGGATTCAGTTGATACATCCTCCTCTGATTGCCTCCCACCGTGCAAAACCTTCACTTTTGGGTCTTTCAGACATTATTTGGGAGCAAAGTGCTTATAAAAAAACACTTGAAACTGATTTGTCACTGCCTGCAACTTATGAAATGGTTGTCAAAACATGGAAGCCTGCAAATAAAAGACAAAACAAGTTTAGTTACTGTAGGTTGTTACTGCTTTTGCAAACTGTGCATTGTTTGTTTTAATGCAGTATGTCTTCACACAAGACATGACCCTTACGCGGGCATGCAATTCTGCTTTGACAACTGTAAGAACCTTTTTTATTATTCTATCATAAACCGAAAATAGTTCAAACAGAAATAGCAAAGCTCTTTCGGTTACATAATAAGTAAGAATAATAAGTAAGCTGACAGTGAGTACGGGTGGAGTGAAATGTCCCCTGAGAACCCATTTTTATCCTGCCCACTCGAAGAAGAAGAAGATAGTTTGCAGCCCTAAATGAGTTACTATGGCACCAGCTTCTGCATGCCATCATAATTTAGTCCTTGTGTTTCTAGCTTTTGATGAGAGATGTTAATTTGTATTAATATTTATTAAACTGTCCAAGAGCATGCGGTATAGCATACGTGACGACCCTTTTGAGGTGGATTCGCCCTTTTATCACGGCAGATGCTTGATGTATAATTCAAAATTAGCCGTCAATATGAAACCAGAGGAGCTGAAATCGATGCGCACCATACAGAAAGAGCCGTAATGATGCTGTCACATGGCTGCAATATTTGATTTCATGGTCCAAAAGCATTAATTATTCATTAACTTCAATGACAGGCGGTAATGATGTGATAGCCAAACAGGCCGGGCTGTGATATATCATGGAATGTTGTTTACCAATCCAATAAGCCGATTACTTGTTGTTCTGTCACCCTGGGGGGGGGGGGGGGTTTCTGCGTACATACACAGGTGCCATCCAGCAGGCGCAGGGCCTGTCTAATGAACATGAACTCTCACTGGCAGCCACAGAGAAGTCCTTTCCTCCTGGTTTTCATCAACACTTCAGCCCCCATTGATGGGAGAACAGTGGCCACGGACAAAAGCTGTATATACTGTACAAACACAGCTCTGAGCGGCAGCACACTGACTCATTCTTCAGTGTGTGTGAGAACGGAGGGGGACCCCTTTCAGCTCCTTTGTGTTGGTGTCTGTCAACAGTGTAGTTGGAGGCAGAGCCCATTGTGGCGGCCAGTGTTTCGTATTGACACAGGGCCTCGCTCAGCTTGTTCCCAGGGTCCAACCTGAGGACTCATGAATAATGGAGAGAGGATCCTCAGGGCCAAGGGCAAAGGAGTTCGCAAGTCTGACTGTGGGCTCGTTATAAACCTAAACTACAGCTTTATACGCCGGCAGGCAGGTAAAACTGAGGTACCAGCTGATCATGTGGACGGTGACCTTTGCTGCAACAGTTAATGATCTGTGAGAATCTGGCTTCATAAAGTACAATAAATGTGCACAGAAGACTTAAATATCACCTATGTCCAGATCTGGCAAGTATTTTATTGTATTACTCCCCTTCTAAGCTTAAACTGTCTTTTCTAATCTGGGTAAGCCTTTGCCAGAGGTAGAGGATAGAGATCTGTGAAAGCCTTTCAGCATGTTCTTAATGTAGGCTTACTGTAGTTGAGACTTGTCCACAATCTGTTTACTTTTTGAACCAAACCCCACCGATGATTTAATCATTTCTAGGAGACCTCCTGCTGGCTTGTCCGGGAAGGAACCCTAAAAAAGTGTTGCATCAGATTTTAACAAGAAAAATGTGCCTTCAGAATGCCAATAAAAAAAGGCCTAAAGGCTAAATAACAATCGCAAATTAATTTTAAAGGCCTTGAAAAAGCTGTAAGTAGCTAACTAAGCTAAGCTATAAATGCAAAGTAAAATAAAATAACAGGTAGATATGTTCAAGTTTGATGAGTAAGAGAGAACCAGTTGGGTGTGCGCCTACAGGCATCAGTTCAGGTCTGGTTCCCAGCAGGTCCCAACCATCTGCTGAGAGGCTCACACGACCTGAGCGACGTGCCCTCTCCTCTTTGCCTTTTTACACGGCTGCTGGATGAGGGGGGAACCAGAGGCCAGGGTGGGCGCCGATGTTCTGCATAGCCAGGATGAAGAGTGTGTGTGTGTGTGTGTGGCGGAGGTCAGAGAGGTGCCTCTTGCTTGTGTGCTTTGAGCTGTTTCATGCTTCCTGCTTTGATCTTCTCTCTCATCCCTTCATCCCACACGCTCCCTGCGCCTCAGGCTTCTGGTTTGCAGCACACCGGCGGTGGGGCTGGAGGGCCATGAGGAGGAGTGAGGGGGGCTACCTCTCACAGAGACACTGCTTGTTCTGTCGATACAGGGGGAGCAGCCTGTGGGGCACAGCCACCGGGTGCAGGAGGCCAGTGGGCGGAGGGTTCACCAGGAGCTAAAGTGATGCGTACTGTACAGCTCTCTGCTCCTCTTTTATGCTCTCTCAGATCCCCCAACAGTGGGCTGGAATTCTTGTGTGAAAAACAACTGCCTCAGTGCTCGGAGGGCGGCCTCCTGACCCCTTACAACATGGGAAAGTGCACCCCTCAGCTGGTAGTTATATAAAGCCTTCCAGAGTCATGAGAATCCCTGATAAATCACTTGGCTTGAGGCCTCTCTCATGTCGCTGTGCATCTCACATGGAACGATTATTTTCTATGCGTCAATAAAATATGCTTTCCACCACAGCTGTATATAGGCCGTGTTCAAAGTGTTGCTGTGTAATCAATGTGGCAAGAAGTGTTAGTCGTGGGACAGCGTGACAGTGGTCATGTGAATATGTGTCAGAAAACATCATTTTATCCCCCAGAGCTTGATAATCCTCATATAACCCCTCACACACACACACACATACACACACACACACAGTCCCTCCATACCCCACCTGCTGAGCCCAGACTGGGAAACACAAAAGCAGAGGAACAGAGCGGCACCCCTAATTGAAGATTAATTGTAAGGGAGTGGGGGGGGAGTACTTACCTTTATTTAGACATGTGGTAAGTGTTAGGCTGTGACAATTAAGTCAACCATCTCAGCAGATGACTGCACTTAATATTTCATGACACACTTTGTGGGAGGGAGTTTTAAGGGGGCTCTGCCATGTAGCTCCGTAGCCAAATAATCAAGACTTTCATCCCTTTCGAGACGATGACAGAGATCATAAATATCTGTGATGCCTCCCCGGTAAACTGGCAGAGTGCCCTCTAACCTTTTCATCTTTAAGTCAAATGGACATGTGGCTGTGAAGTGGACTAGATAGCAGTAGATGCATGTAACAAGTGTAATATTTAAATTTTTTGAACAAAGGCTGCTAAGACTTGAAGGAGATGAAGATCAGTGATGCATTTATATTGTTTTATATGCATTTAAACATATGTTGCTGATAAAAGATTGCCAGATAAATAGAGAACATACTTGTATTGTTGTAAGATGTTAATGAAAACTATATAAAGACAACAGTCTACATAATCACCGGGACATTATAAATTGATATGGACAAATTAGAAAAGGGGTGAAAAAAGCTTGCACAAAGCATGTGGATTATAGTACAAATAATGTATAGAGACAGATAGAAGCAGCGATGGAATTAACAGTAGGACTTGCATGTTTGTGTGAGTGGGAGAGAGAGAAAGAAAAGAGTAAAGGGGCTGTGCTAACAGGCTTTCTGCAGATCACTGGCAGTTTGACTGCAGTGGAGAGTAATGGGGCTGGCAGGGCGGAATCAATTACTGGCCACAACAGATTTTCCCACAGGTCGGAGCTTGGGAAAGCAGTACTTTACTGCAGCGCAGACAGCTGGCACAGAGCATCCACTGGGAAAGGAGCCGGCTCGCAAAAAAAAGACAGCTTTTTTTTTATAAACTTGTGACACACCATAAATTGACTCTTTTCTGTTTCTTGGTTCTGTCTAAAAATATCAGTTGTTGCAGTCACTGTTAATCAGATTGTATTCCAAATGGCATCAGGCAAATGTAAAAATGCACACAAGCCCCCAAAAAGCCTTGGCCCATATAGGTGTTTGAGATAAAGGACTAACTCATACATGAAAACATCATGTCATGCCAATCATGTCTTAAGCACACACACACAAAGCTTAGAGAATTGTCCACAGCTTGACTCGACTAATAATTCATATGACCAGCGCCTGCGTGGCTCCCTTTGCGTGATGTAAACCTGCAGATACATTTCAATTAGAGCCACAAACACCCCCCACCTTGCCTCACACACACACACACACACACACACACACACACGCACACCATTGATATGCAAACAATGTTTTTCCTGTGGCAACACAATGTGTGGCCTTAAAAGTAGCTCGCTCGGCGGCCCTCCTTTCTCTGTGTGGACATCATGTGCTGTCTCCTGTTGCGCTTATTTGGGAAACCAGTCTTGTGATCTGCCTTCCCTCTATTGTGAAGCTGCATAAGTTAACTGGTAATGGACAGCGTACTGGTAAACCTTATGAACAATATCATTGTCGGGGGCCATTGTGAAGGAGTGTGCGCCATTGTGGAAAAAGAAATGAAATAGATTTTTATTTATGTAAGGGTGACTCAGGTCATTCACATTTATTTCAAGTCAGCACATGACGTTGTCCATATCAGAGCTCAAAGTTTTGTTTGGATCTTCTCTGTTCGTGCTGTGTAATTGACTCTAAGCCCTGTAATTGGCAGCCGGTACTGAGATCCTGGTGTCAGTATTATAACCTGAGGAGATTTTTTTAAAAAAGCTCCTGCTAAACAAAGAAACAAGGAAGTCAACATATCCTCCCTGGCTTTACCTATCCAGCAAGCACAGGGAGAATGGATGCCAACAAAGGCAGGAAAGTAAAGAATGAGAAGGCGGCTGTATTACAATCAAACAGTGGGAATGAGTCTCAGACCTGGTCTGGTCTCTGCTCAATATAGCGCCTGGGTGCTGACTGGAACCAGTGAGAGGGGACAGACAGGAAGCTGTGGCCCATAGGATAACATTGTTGTATGGAAGTTGTCTGGTAGACATTTCCCTCAGTCGGACAAGTTATTTAGGACCAGCATGGGTGGCATTTTCTCTGTCTTACATAATATGTCATGTAGCAAAGTTAATACCTTTTTACATGCACCTCCACTCTATTTGAATAAAGCATGGACAAGGCATGATCTCACACATGCAGAAATATCCCCCAGAAGCCCCCCGCTTCCAACACACACACACAAATGCAAACTCCACTGCAGCAGTTGTTGAATGACAGGTATAAGATGTCAGGATGGTGTGCACACAGGATGCGGGCACGGCTGCGAGCGTCGCTGCTGCCGACAGCCCCAACGGTTGACATAGTAAATCAATCCTGATGGGAGGGTGGGTGGGTAGGTCGGAGGCGGAGGGGGGGTCCAATGGGACTGAGCCGGCCTCTGTCAGACACACTCAGCCACTCAGCCAGCCAGAGAGAGAGACTGTCGACGGGTGGGAGAACACTCGCCGGGAAGCGCTCACACGGAGATTGAGTTACCACGGAATTAGATCAGGGCTGTGGGAAACGGCACCTCCTAAACACACTCGCACACTCTCGGTCACACACACATAAACACATGCAGACGCACCAGCACACACTCACAGGCCGCACTCTCGCACACAAAAGAGTCACCAAGGGAAACCTGAGGGAAGATTGAGGAAGGCAGCTGGGCACACGCCAGTTTCAAACAAATGCTTGCTTATACCTCTTAGCTTCCTGGCACTGGTTCGAGAGTGGTTTCTTCAGATTGGTGCCGAGTTAGGCCCACGGTCAACAGGCAGACTGGCATGTTCAAGTTATTAAATCTAGAAGATTTAGAGAAACATGGCAATCACAGACAAATGGGCTCAAACCAAACACACTTTTTCACATCATCAACTGGAGGTGGAGGCTGAGAAAATGTTGTGATGCCGCAGTCGAAAAAGTCAAGGTTGTTGGAGGGGAAAAAAATCCTAATTATGTTTAATGGATCACAGGAATGTCAGGGCTAATGTGAAGGACCTTGACAGTCAGGTGTGAGGAGAGTGGTTTGTGTCTGCTTAATGGAGACCACATGAACCTGCCTGTCCTGTAGAGCCGGTGGCACTGTAGAACTATTACCATAATAACATCATAAACAATACTCAAGTGATCCCAAATATACTGAGCTGCCTATCAGCAGAGAGTCATGGGAAGGCCACGTATGGTTTAGTTTGGGGTAGAGGACACAAAACACAGGGTTGTCAAGCAGTAGACCGGGTTTCACATCCCGTGTGAAAGCAACAATGTTTAGTTGTCTTTATGTTCACAAGCGGAAGTTTCACTTTCACTTTTCAAACGTACTTATTTTAAGCCAAAACAGAATGTTTTTCCCTAAACTTAACTGAGTGGTTTTGTTGTCTAAACCTAAATATGTTTTTATTGCCTTAAACTAAAGAAGTTGTAGTTTTGTTGCCTAAACCTGTTTTGTTGTCTAAACCAAAATAAGTTGTAGTTTTGTTGCCTAAACCTAAAAAAAAGTTTTTGTTGCCTTAAACTAAAGAAGTTGTAGTTTTGTTGCCTAAACCTAAAGAAGTTGTAGTTTTGTTGCCTTCACCTAAAGAAGTTGTAGTTTTGTTGCCTAAACCTAAAGCAGTTTTTGTTGCCTAAACCGTTTTGTTGTCTAAACCAAAATAAGTTGTAGTTTTGTTGCCTAAACCTAAAGAAGTTTTTGTTGCCTTAAACTAAAGAAGTTGTAGTTTTACTGCCTAAACCTAAAGAAGTAGTAGTTTTGTTGCCTAAACTAAAGAAGTTGTAGTTTTGTTGCCTAAACCTAAAGAAGTTGTAGTTTTGTTACCTAAACCTAAAGAAGTTTTTGTTACCTAAACCTAAGAAGTTGTAGTTTTGTTGCCTAAACCTAAAGAAGTTGTAATTTTATTGCCTAAACCTAAAGAAGTTTTTGTTGCCTAAACCTAAAGAAGTTTTTGTTACCTAAACCTAAGAAGTTTTTGTTACCTAAACCTAAGAAGTTGTAGTTTTGTTGCCTAAACCTAAAGAAGTTGTAATTTTATTGCCTAAATCTAAAGAAGTTTTTGTTGCCTAAACCTAAAGAAGTTTTTGTTGCCTAAACCTAAAGAAGTTGTAGTTTTGTTGCCTAAACTAAAGAAGTTGTAGTTTTGCTGCCTAAACCTAAAGAAGTTTTGTTGCCATAACCAAAAGAAGTTGTAGTTTTGTTTCCTAAACCTAAAAACATTTTTGTTGCCTAAATCTAAAGAAGTTGTAGTTTTGTTGCCTAAACCTAAAGAAATTATAGTTTTGTTTACCTAAACCTAAAGAAGTTGTAGTTTTGTTGCCTAAACATGAAAGAGCCTTTTTGTTTGTGTTCAAAATGTAACGTTTCATGCAGTTTTACAACATGTTAGAACTTGTTGCTTTTAAGTTTTGCTTTCACTTTTATAACATATAGCATACACCCACATCTATGGTGATTATAGCGAGCAAAAACGCCTATTTAATGGTCTGATAACGGTCGAATCAGGTGACAAATCTGTCCCACAAGCACTTCTTTGTGAAGTGAAGAGCAATATCAAAGTTTATGAGAAACACCATCCAGATAGGGAGTGTGCAGGCCTCAGGATTTTTTCACCACGGGATTATGCACATGTTGAGGTCTATAAAGTGTAGAAATGCATGAAATGGGTGAAGGTACAGTAGGCATGATTTTTTAGTGAAAGTATCTGCTGACAGGGAGGGCAGGGGCGTGTCAGGGATAGTGTGTGAAGGCTCATCCACACTCAGAATGACTGAAGCTTGCACATTGTATCTGTCACCACCGAAACCCCTCTGACATTCTGGGAACAGCGTGTTGGCCTGCAGTTGCTCCCTGGAATCAAGCTCTCATCCGCACTTGTCGAGCTCCCAACGCACCAAGTTAACAACTGACCTGACGGACAGAGCAGAGAAACAGCTGCTGCTCTACAAGGTACTGGAATGGACGACAGCAGGGGGGTCACGCTCCCACTGATGGCCTTACCAGACACGTCAGGCACAGGATGCACAAATTATACCAGGCTCAAGTGCTGGCTTTTCCCACACCTGACACTTGGCTGCTGTTTTTATATGGTATTGTGTGTATTTTATATGTCTAATTATATGGCAGCAGTGTTGTGTTAAAGTAACAATACCACACTATAAAAAATGAAGTAAATTCTTTTTAAAAAAGTAAATAAAGTAAATGTCCTGCTTTAAAATCTTTACTTGAGGAAAAGTGCAGAAGTATTGACAACAAAGTGTCAAAAATACAAGTAGTTGTAGAATGATCTGTCATTATAGTATTGGATCATTACTATTCATGCATCAACATGTAAGCAGTATTTCAGTGATGTAAAATTGTACAAAAAATGTATGATTGTTACTTTTAGAGCTTATTCGATTAGGCGTCAACTATTACATTTTTCACCAACTATTTTGATAATTGATTGGAGTAATTTTTTAAGAAAAAAAAAAGTAAAAATCCTCTGATGCCAGCTTCTAATCTGAATATGTTCGGGTTTCTTTACTCCTCTATGACAATAAACTAAATATCTTTAAGTTGTGGATAAAACAACACATCTGAGGACATCATCTTGGACATTTTTCACAATTTTTCTGACATTTTATAGATCAAACAACTAATCGGTTAATCAAGAAAGTAATCAACAGATTAATCCACAATGAAAATAATGAAAATTTTGAGTTACTTTCCACCACTGTGTGGTGGTTTCATTAGTATACAGTATACACAACATAACATTATCTTAACATTAACTCAATAAAGCATGATAGAACAAAAGTTAGTGTGTGTTTTTTTTAGATCATTCACATTAAACATTTGCCTTGTATTTTATATATTTATATATAGGCAGAAATATCTGTATCTCCTGCCACAGCCAGAAGGGATCAGTTACACGGTGGAACATAAACATTGAAAGCTCCCGTGTTTTATATAGTTCGCCCTCTGACCTGAGCGTATTAGTGGGGTCAACATTTTCACACCTTCTGCAGCCAACCCTATCCAGAGAGAAGCACTTATGCTTTGCTGTTTATGTCTAAGAGGGTTTGTATGTTTTTTTAAAATGTAGCTCACAAAAAAAAATTCATCTAAAGTTGCATGTCGTTTCCAAAAACATGTCTGTTTCTCGTTCCCACTACACAGCAGAGCGAGGTTCACTGTTTTCACCCACAGTGGATGAATGATTCCCTGGGAAGGTCTGTCTGCGCCAGTCAGTTGACCTGTTTGCAGTGACCGGGGGAGGAGGCGGTGGAGGAGAAGGAGCGGGTGGAGGGGGTTTCCTAGGAGAGCCTGGCAACGCTGACTGACTAATGTTGGGCCTCCCGGCTGATCAATGCTGTTGTGGAAGCACACAGCTGACAGCAGACAATGAACAACACACTCTGCTAATGGGCCGTGTGTCCTCCACAACTCCAAAGAAGAAGAGGGCTCCTGCTATAATGGGGCCTGTTGCTCATGAACTGGGGTCTCAGCAGGGAGACCGGGGACCTGAGGCCAGGAGTCTACCGGTCAGCCTGAGCTGTCAGGCCTCAGACTCAATACTCTCTATGTATTAAAAATCATGCTTTTAATATAACATTTTAAGGGGAGACACTACAGGCGTTGCTTTTCATGCACTGATCAATTTTGAGATTTGGGGCTATTTTGCTTCCAACTTCTTTCAGACTAGTGGAAAGAAAACATCTAAAATACACATTTAGGTGTTTATTTTACTACACTTTGTCTATTTGCGTCTGTAAATTCCTCCTAAATTCACCAAAAGTTAGCATTGGATAATGCCTTATTTGCATATTTAAACATAAAATTTCAGAAAACTTGTAGTACAAAACAAATGTCTTAATGTACGTAATGATCTGGGGCAGTTTCTTGGTGATATTTATTAGTTAAATGTTTTAGCCTATTCACTAATGTCTTCAAAATGTATTGAATTTTACAATCCATATCTTTAAAGGCTGTTTTTTCTCAGACTCTGAGCCATAAATCTCCTCTTCAGTAGCACTTACATACATCACACTTTCCAGTTTCATTCCTATCTACATTCTGAAGGTTGTTACTGAGGAGTTTATTCATATCATTTCATCATTCATAGTCTGATTTATATCACAGTTTATTCCTAAAAACTAGGGATGTACTGATCCAACTTTGTCAGTCTCAATACCGATAGCGATACCTGGGCTTTGTTTATCAGCTGATACCGAGTACCAATCCGATACCAACTAGTGTTTAATTAATAAGCTGTACACCTCACTGTGTGGACGTGATCATTCTTTTGTGTGTAAAGCAACATCAAGTTTGACATTGCTTTCTTAAGTTTGTAAAACAAAATGTAACAAATAAATACTTAGATATTCACTGAGTTGTTATATATTATTAAAATAATTAACCATACACCAACAACTTGGTAAAAAAAAATTCTTCAAAATTAACAGGAATTACAGTTCAAGTGTAAATCATTTTAATGCAGCAACAAATTGGTCGAAACTTAAACAGGAATTAAAATTCCAGTATATAATGTATATAATACATACGAATTGAATTGAATAGATCAGCCCCATTGTCACCGATACCCAATACAGCTATTTGAGTCAGCATCGGCCGATATCTAATCCCGTATCGGTATCGGTGCATTCCTACTAAAAATATGGGCGAAAATTGATTTTCTTTTTTTATGGCTGTTGACAGTATTTTCTGATTTATGTGGGATTGATAAAAAAATAAATCCTTTGACTCTAATCCAAAGTTCAGATTTATGTTCTGGCAGTGTCTGCAATTTTCTTTTCATATATTTAATAACATAATGCCTCATTTGCATATTAAAACATAAAATCTTAGAAAAATTTGTAATACAAAAAATAATTGCATCATTGTATGTAATCAGCTGGGGGAAGTTTCATGATGATATCTAGAATATTAGTTACATTTTTTACCCTATTCACTTGTTAAATACTGATTCAGATCATTGCAGAGAAATGAGTTTCAGTACTTTCCTCTGAGAAATTGGGCTTGTTCATTGATTTTTTTTTTCTTTATAAAGTATATGTCATTCAAATACCAGCTGGATTTTAACAGGCTCAAATCTTCCCAAGCACCGCCCACATCATCATAGGACCCCGCCCCCCTCTCTGCAGTGTGAGAGTGATCAGAGCAGAGAGGCAGTCTGATGTTTAAACTGTTGCACACAGAAGGTCTCTGCTGACAGTTCACCACCAGAGCTTCATCTGACAGGACTACTTTATTTATCACTGCAGACTGGGAAGCAAAATGAAGCGAAGCCACAACTACAGCTCATCGGAAAGCGACCTGGACGACAATGTTGAGGTGGAGAAGGACAGTGGTGACGAAAATGGGTATGTTCACTTTTTAAAATAATCATTATGTCATATGTTTTATGACAAATGTGCATGTTTTTATTCCACTAACTGCTAAATTTGTGCGTTTTAATTGAAAAAATGATTTTATTTTCCTTTAAGTCAACTTGATTCTCACGGCTCCATGTCACCCTCCACAACCACCCAAGTTCAAGCCAGGAAAAGGCGCAGAGGGGTAAGTGAACTCATCATCTCTGGTGCCAAGTTGCTGTGTGGTAGATCCAACTGTTTCCATCCCACCTGTCACAATTAGACTACATTGTTTTGTTTGTTTTTTTACATATTCACAGATTATTGAGAAAAGGAGACGTGACCGTATCAATAATAGTCTGTCAGAGTTGAGAAGACTGGTGCCAAGTGCTTTTGAGAAACAGGTAAACTGGTCCTTATGGACACATTAGCCCATACATGTTTTTTTCTATATGGACACCAGACAGGAATTATCACTATCATTAAAAGTGACACTGTTCTTTCCTATTTATTTTTTTTTTTACAGGGATCAGCTAAATTGGAAAAAGCAGAAATTTTGCAAATGACTGTGGACCATTTGAAGATGCTTCATGCATCTGGTGGCAAAGGTATAACATCCCCTTTCTTTTGGCTTTTGGATGATAAATAAATACATGAATCTGCTATGAATCACATATCTGACCACTCTGCTTCCTTCTCCTTTCCAGGTTTCTTTGAGGCTCATGCTCTTGCTAAGGATTACCGCAGCCTGGGCTTCAGGGAGTGTCTGGCAGAGACAGCTCGCTACCTGAGCATCATAGAGGGTCGGGACGGTGCGGACCCCCTCCGTGTACGTTTGGTGTCCCACCTCAGCAGCTATGCCTCTCAGAGGGAGGTGCACACTGGACTGGAACACTTAACCTGGGGCTCTGCCTACAGTGCTGGCCCTGCTCATCTCCACCACCCCCTCCTCCTACAACACCCCCAGGGCAGGACACCTGCATCCAGGAGCAAAAGTAGCCCACCCTCCTCCTCCTCCACCTCCTCTTCTTCCTCTACATCTTCCTCCCCCTCCAGTGAGGCATCTGGGACATCCAGACTCATCGTCATGCCCCCCGCAGAGACCCTCAGGGTGCCTCCCACCAGCTCGCTGGCCCTCAGTCTGTCTGTGCCAACATCCAAGCTTTCGCCACCACTCCTGTCATCCCTCTCCTCGCTGTCGGCCTTCCCCCTCTCCTTCGGTGCTTTCCCTCTGGTGTCCCCGACGGCCCTCGGCACAGTGAGCCCCTCCTCCACTCTGTCAAAGCCTTACAGGCCGTGGGGCACGGAGATTGGGGCCTTCTGAAGCTAACAACTGGACTGAAGGCAACAGCTGAGCTGTGCCCACCACCGCAGGACAACCTGACTCTGTTTCTATAGCAATAAAACAGGGGGAACAAACTGACTTTATTTTATTAAATATAACGAATAAGTGGGAGAGGTCGCCCTCAGTATGTCGTAATCTAAAGAGAGGAAATGATTTTATGTTATTCATTGACTAATTTAGTTAACATGCACTGTCTCTAGGCTGAGGATATGACATATGGGCCATGAATAGATTTACTGTAAGACACACAAATATAGAGGTTATATTTTATAGACCACATACTGGAACTTCTACATTTGTCGAGCATGGGATGTCTGTTTTTAACATAATGTAGAGTTACTTAATTCGGCCTGCTTCTTTAGTGGTATCAGTGGAAATGAATAAGCATATTATATGTGCCATTGTTGGAAAACTAACCACTTGAGAATTGGAAACTTGCATTCTTGTATCTATTTGTGATATTTTTGTACCAATAAATTGACTTAAAAGTATAAAACGTGGATTTAAACCAAAGTTTTTGTTTGTTTCTTTTCATAGTGTATAATAGGTAGCTATTATTTCTACCATGAGTCCTTTATACAAGCAGGCTAACTTCCCTCCGAGTGATTAAGACCTTATCTTCCCGAATGACATATGATCCGCAGGTGCATTTTTGTTACAATCCCGTAGAAGTTAATCATGAGATAATAAGGTCCCCGGTTATTGACTGAAAGGCAATTCCTTCAGTGTGTGCCAGGTGAGTAACCAAATCTGAGAGCATTGTTGCCCTTATGAATACCCAGGAAATCATTAAGAGCCAGAGGAAATCCTTTACAATGTTGCCCTGACCTCACCAGCGCGGGTTGGTCTGAAACGGAGACAATAGTGTGAACAGGATGGGGACGTTGGAGGAAAGCGGTTAAAAAGTAACAACAATACACGAGACAGCTGGACTAATAAATCACCACAGTGTTGTTTCTGGTCCAATCTGAGGGACACAGACTTTTAGGGGTTCACTGTTTTTTTAATGACTCAGTTTTATACGTCCGTGCAGCACCTCAGGCTTCCAGGAGGGGCAGTGTGTGGTTTGTTCCCTGAGGGCAAAGGCCACATGCTATTAATAATATATTAACTATATTGTCTTCCTTCAAAATAATAGTCAATTTAAAGCACATTTGATGTTCTTACTTTGCTCCCTCTAAATGAGGATGTTATTTAAATTCCAAATTATGCTTCTCGTGAAAAGAAATTATCTTTATTATTATATCAGTGTTTTTGTTATTGTATTTCTTCAATATTTGCTTTTGGCATATTGTGAATTTTTGGTCTGCTTTTGGATTGGTATCATACTGTAGACTGTATGATTGGTATGGGCTTCAGCTTGATTTCTTCTTTCTAGAGAGATCTGCCACTGCCATCTAGTGGAGGAGCTTTGTCTTACACATTGCCTGATGGAGGATCACGGATTCATTTTAGATGTTTATTCAACATGTTCTCATCCCGACTCCTGACGCTTTGTCAGACCCCTCGGCGTCACTTTTCGGTCGCAGTAATGACGTGCTTAATGTTGGGAATTACACAAAAACACTTGTTTAGGATCAGGCAACAAAACCACTATAGTTAGGTTTAGGAAAAAAACAACATGGTTGGGCTTAAAATTACTACGTTTGTGTCGTGAAAATGTGACTTGACGTTGTTGTGTTGTTGGACGCATTCATCTCCCCTCCTGCCCACCCTGTGTGTGTGTCTTTCACTCTTTAAACTACGTCACCACAGCACCTTCCCTCAGCGTTTAATATTAATGGAAAGCTGCTAAAGGGTGCCTTGTGCGGCAGGATTGAACGCAGACAGCCGTGACAAAGCATTGGTATTTGAAGCCCTGGGAATGAGAACGGGCTGGTTTATTATATGTTAGACTAACCCTCGAGGAATAAACCTGACTTTATATGAATTATGCCAAAAAATAGTATACAATATCCCAAACTAATTAACATTAGACTGAAAGATGAATGAACTAGGGGGAAGACGGCGATTCTCGGGATGTGTAGATAACTGGTTCTTTTATTTGGCAGTTTACATTTCCCCTCCTTCTTTTAGCACAGAAAAGTAGTGGATGGTGCATGCCATGTTCACAGAACCTCAAACCTTTATTCAGCAAAGCTTTCACAGAGAAATATATGAAGGGAGAAACACAAGCAGCAGAGGATGCAGGCAGATATCAGTGGTACTGTATATTAAAAAGAGACTAGTTCAGTGTGCCGAATGTAAAGCATCCCGCATCCGTTCTCCATCTAATCCCCTAAAGAGAGCAGAGGCTAATGATGCCTTGTGGTAAAGTCGCATTCACACACACCCACACAGACATACAGTATGTTCACACTATCAATATCAAGGTGGGAGCAACAGCACATTCCACTGTCCAAGACAATATGCATGGTACCAGTATGGTGTCGTAACATTCAAGAGTATGTAACAGAGCTAGAGTGATTTAGCTGGAGATGGATTCATTGAGAGGTGCTGTTGTTCGGGGGTAAGTGGGAATCTGATTAACAGTTGCTCCCATTGGGCAAAGACATTCTTAACAACAACAAAGCACCTATCAAGTTCATTATCAAGCTCATTTCAGAGGAGGTGGACACTTTACGGATCTGTGGAGTTTTGGCGTATTGTTACGTTCCAAGCGTGAATGAGTGGGTGTGCGTGTGAGGAAGATACAGATGGGATATCTCGTAGGAGCCTGTGGTGTTTTAGGTACACCGACCGTCATTCTTTTACAAAGACACAATAAACATCATCATCATCATTATGACATCATCAGGAAACACTGCGAATGCCAGTCTACAGCCAACTCACAACACCGACGGACGGCTTTCACAAGAAAAATGGGTTGTGGAGTCAAATTTTCAAGAACTGAAACGTTAATCAATCACAAACAAAATGTTTGAAATCGTACAGTGCAGTACAATCTGTATGTACTTCACTTACCATGATAGATAGATAGATAGGTAGATGGATAGTTAGATAGATAGATAGATAGAGAGATAGATAGAGAGATAGATAGACTTTAAGAAAAAAGTATTTACAAAATAATAGCCATATTCTCACATTTTCTCTAAAATCAACAAATCCATTCAACTCTCAAGATGAGTGTTATTGATGTTTGTATCCACTGATAATACTGATAGTGGTGGTGGTGTGGTGTGGTGTGGTGTGTTGTGATGTGGTGGTGAGGACCTCGAACCTCTCGGGCCTCCAGGGGTTGGGTGTCTGTTCTGAGGAGGGTGAGGGCGGGGCGATGGAAGGGGGAGGATGATGGAGGGACATTGATGGACCACGGAAGTCAGGACTGCTGTGAGGCTCATGCTGTCAACTCTTCCCTCTCCATCTCCCTCTCCCTCTCGCCCAGCTCTTTGTTCTTGCGCACCAGAGCTGCGTGTCTCTCCTGAAAACACGAGAACAACAGAGAGAGAGGGAGAGAAGAGTTAGTCATCAGGCGGCGGCAGCGGCGGCCTAAAGAAAAACACAAGATTTCTGCATTGCTCACCTTCTCCTGTAGACGCTCGATCATGGCCGCCAGATGGGCTTCACGGTTCTCCTTGATCTGCTCCATCTTCATCTGCAGCTTCTCCTCGGCCATCTTGCTGAAGTTGCTGTTCTCCTCCATGGCCTTGAGCAACACGTCCCTCTCGTGGTCTCGCTTTTCTGCCAAAGCCCTCAGCACCTGGGCCTCCTGATACTAAAAAGACGCACAGCAAACAACAAAAAGATTAATTCGGAATGATTTAAAATCTAAAATGTGCTTCTTTTTTCCCCGTTTTAAACACCCAAAGCTATTTCAAAAACATATTCACCTTCCTCCGGTCTTCAGCAGCCTCCAGTTTCTTCTCAATGTCATCCAGGGAGATGTCCCTCTTAGGGGGCGAGGGGAGGTTGTGGGCTACGTCTGACACTGGAGACTGGGGCTTGAGAATCACCTCAAAGGCCTGACCAGAGGCCCGCTTGTTTATAGCTTTCACCTCCATGTCTGTAAATCAGACAATTATGATGATGACACCAGCAAAATCAATGTCCAATAAATCAGTCCAACAATACGTCATTATCATCTGTATCTACAGGGCGGATAAAAACATCCATGGGGGACAATTTGTTTGATCCAAAAGAAAAAAATCAATGTTGGAGCTGATCCATACCTTCAAACTCACACACGAGCTTGTTGCGTGTCTCTGGGTAGAAGCAGGAGCAGATGAGGGAGAGGACGGACAGCTCCTTCATCTTCTCTTTATACGCTGTGGGAACATAAACACACCGTAGCATCATGGTGGTGATGAGTCTCTCTGTGTTACTCATGAAAACACTAAAACTGACCTGCTCAGGTTTCCTCACTATACACATATCTCTATACAAACACAAATCAATTAGAGATATTTCCAAATTAAGATAAGGAGAGGGAGATTTTCACAATAAAATCAATTAGCACGAGAAGGCCGATGCATCTGAAATGTATATATAAGTGCCCTGTTGCTTAATAATTTATTGGATGGATGTATTCTGTAAGGGGTGATCGCTCTTTTATCGGATCTTAAGACATTTGTGACTCATTTGAATCGAGAAATCAGAGTGCCTCATCTAATATCCGCTTGCAATCTGCACAAGATGAGTGATTAGACAGGTCTGTGCGTTAAGTTATTCAATTTCCTGTTGAACTCTCAGCTGATTGTCATGATCACGATAATAAGGAGCATGTATATCCATCTGTCTTATCCCTATACCTTATTGTTGAGTGTCAAATACAGCTGATCTTGACTTTTATCTCTACTAGATCTGGCGTATAAGATGTGCTTTCACCCGTTTCATACTGACTATTTTTAATCTCATCTGTAAATTCTGTCTCCATGCTCTCTCCTGTATTTGACAAAGTGCCCACATGGCTGTTCAGAGAGGACTATACAGATTGTCAGTGCTGCTAAGCCTTCTGCTGCAAAGGCCAGCGTGTGAAGCGGCCCCTTGCTGCAGGGCTGGCCTGCCTCCCACCCTGCCATGCACCTGGCTGTCTCCTCCTGCCACCAACACACATAACCATAATGAAGCCAGTCTGCACACACCCTGCTGGATCATAGATGATGGGGACCAAATTTTGTTGCTTATATATTAAAAGCATCACTATTTTATATACAGACGGCTAAACAAACCCATGAAAACAAATATGCTAAATGCCTGATGGCCTATACAACAATAACTGTAACCATCAGAGGAGATGACTAATGCGAGCTATCTGATAATATAACATTTGGTGAGCTATAACTCCTACGCCTCATTTGTATTTGCTCATATGCCAATAGTGGGTTTTTTTTGAGAGATAAATGGCAACCCATCTGTCACAGCTGGGGGATGCATCCTTTGGCAAGGAGGGAAATAAGGAAAGCTATAATAAAAAAGGAGCAATAAGAGATAAATGATACGATCAGGAGAGGTTATACAGAGATTTTAAAATAGCAAAATGATATATTAAAGTGAGACGGTTGAAGCCCTCTCAGCTTGGCTGTCGGTTAAATGGTCGGCAGCACAGCATCTTTGGGTGGGGTCCGTCTGCATTATGCTGCATGTTGGAGGCTGCTGGAGCATGAACCAAAGGTGCGGCTGTAGTAAATAAAGCTGTCAAGGGGCCAATATCCATCCGTGTTATCTAATTATTACACAATATATATATATATATATATATATAGATAGATAGATAGATAGATCAAAGCAAATGACGTAGATGAGGATAATGGAGGAGACATTTCAGTAATGATGGAGGATGCTCATCTTTTTCATTCTGTCATTATACCAGTTCTCTCTAGATGAGACAATAGGCGATGGAGAATATCAAGAGGAATGATCTTATTTAGAGATTATTATCAGAACATTAATCAGAACATGTCTGAGTGGAGCTATAACAGAAAGCACGACTACCGTCCTAGACAATATAATAGGCCGACATGGATCTCTATACAGAAAAGGATCTATAACACAAGTCCATCCATCTATCCATACATACATTAGGCATTGGGTTTTATTGGTTTTCTTACCGGTTGCTGTTTTGGCCATGGCTGATGTATTTGTCCGCAGAGGATGCTGCTGTAGCTCTGTTCAGGTGAACGGTGATGCTGCTTAAGGCACTGAGTCAGCGAATAGACCGAGAGGGATGGAGCGGATGGCAAACAGGAGGAGGTGGGCACGCACTCACGCACGCACGCAGGCAGGCAGGCACGGGAGCGCGCAGGCAGACCCTCCTCTTCGTCCTCTGACGCGCTGAGCAGCATCCTATATGTATGTGACCATATAGACTACACTTAAAGCTGGCAGACACACAGGGAAGTCGATAAATATGTTCTCCTCACCGGATACTTGTGACTTGTGTTTTACATGGATCAACATTTATGAGAATATATAGGTACACAGCAGAGCTAAGCATACTTTGTGATGTGCTATTGTGTGTACATTGCAAAAACAGCTCTATTAGAAATAAGCCAAATATTCTTAAATTTCGACATATTTTCTTGTTTTGAGCAAAAAAATCTGCCAATGGGGTAAGCTAATTTTGTTTGGCTAGAATTCTTAAAACTAGACTATAAATCTAGACATTTTAAGACTGTAATGTGTCTTAAAACTAGAAAAATAGGCCAAAATTTTGCTTATTACAAGCAAAGAAACTGTTATGTAAGAAATGTTTACTTAAAATGAGTGTTGTGCTTTCTTGATTAAGCTGACTTTAAGATTTTTTTTTTACTTCATTTAAGAATTTACACCTTAATTAAGATTTTAATATCTTATTAAGAATAAGTTAGATATATTTTCTTAAAATGAGATTACTCTTCTAATGCAAAACTTGCTTGTCAAGATTCTTTTTCTTTTTAGGCAAAAAATAAGAAAAATTTCCTGGAAACAAGGCTTTTTTTTTACTTTCTTAAAAATCCTGTTTTGCAGTGTAGCTGTGTATTGTGTGTTTTGTATGTTCTTTCTTGTATGACTGTAGTATGTTCTCTTTGTTTTGATCTGCCAAGGGACTACAGATATGAATTAGCTTAAATCTATAATCTGGTATGGTGCATCAAATGGTGACATTTATGTTTTAAACTGTACATGGTCCCTTTTAAATATAATAATAAAATGATAATAATCAATGCTGATTAAACATTGCTTTATGTCATTTTAAGAATACAAAGATCAATCTTGCATTTTCTAATAAAACATACTAGCTTGTGAGCTTGTGAACACATATACAGCAGTGAAATGCAACATACACATTAAAGCAGCAGTAAAATTAATCCAAAATGTATGATGGTAAAACAATGACATCTTACTGCAAAATGAATACTTTTACTTTTCATACTTCCGAGTACATTTTGCTGATAATACTTTGACATTAGTAAGGTTTTGAACACAGGACGTTTAGTTGTAGTGGAGTATTTTCACAGTGTGGCATTAGTACTTTTACTAAAGTAAAGGATCTGAATACTTCTTTCACCTCTGATTGTCATTAAAGTATCTGTAGTAAAACTATTTAAGACGTTCACATAAGCTGGCTGATCTAAAGACAGGAGGAGGCAAATGTTCTTGAGAGGGCATACATTTAGGAGAAGGAATGATATCTGTGTTTATCAGCCAAGTTAATGTTTCAATAGAGATCATCTTGAAAGAACTTCACAGGGGCATAAATATAGACGGTGCAGTCAGTGCAGTTGCACTGGGGCATGTAGATGTAACCCAATACAAAAGCCTTGGTAGGTAACTCATTCGACTGTAAAATCGAACACACTGTTGTTAAAATACATTTACACCTAACTAGCATCCTGTCGTCACTACCTTACACCACTGAACTTAACTGATATTGTACGTTCCAATATCCATACTACCATACTATTTAGTATGCCAGAAAAAGATTTAGTATGTCCCAATACATAGTATGTGAAATGCCAATAATACCAGGATATCCTACTATTATGATGTAGTAGTATGTCCCAGTTATATGCACACTGCTTGCAACAGGGGTAGTTTCAGTATATACTCAAAGTAAAAAGAAAAAGTATGCGATTTGGAAGGTAGCCTTATTTTTTAGTCGGCAGTGGTCATGATGTTGGTCACCAACCTCCTGCCTCACAAACATGCCAGAGTGCTTCTTGCACCGAGAAACGCTGTAGGATGTTGTGAACGTGTGCTACTCTAATGAGCAAGAACATAAAACAAACCAACTTCAGATTTCACAAGGATTTATTTGTTATAAGACATTCAGTGGATTAAAATAAGACATTTTTTTTTCGTTTTTTAGGTTCTCAATGAAACATTACAGAAGTCTAATTGTAAGAAAACATTACATTCTGTCTAAAAATACCCCAAATGATATATATTTTGCACACAAATGTATTATCAGTGTTGTTTTTGTAGTTTTCATGAATCATTTCTGTAATGACAGTTTGAGGTAGTTTTGTTACAGCATCGTTGTAAACATAGACTGACCATAAGTCATCCAGTGATTCAGGTTTTATGGATAAAGAACTTTACATGTTGTATAAAACAGAGGCAGCCTTAAATGAGACATATTTGATGACTATATGCTGCTACACAACATTTAAGGTTCAGTTATATCATATTTAAGTTAAAAACCGAGTACCGAGGAATGTATCAAGACAGTGAAATCAATCAGCTAAATAAAGTACCAAAGGATAAATACAAGTCAGTACATAATTCAAAAATTCCGTGAATATTATGGAAGTATTAAAAAAGGTATGGCTTGGGCGCCTGGTTAGCTCAGTTGGTAGAGCGGGCGCCCATGTAACAGGCCTCAATCCGGCCTGTGGCCCTTTCCGCATCCTCTCTCTCTCTCTCTCCCCCCTTTCCAAGACTCTATCCACTGTCCTGTCAATAAAATGCTTAAAAAATGCCCCCAAAAGAATAACTTCAAAAAAAAAAAAAAAAAAAAAAAAAAAAGGTATGGCTTATTGGTATGCAGGAAATGGCCTACACAAAAAAATGTTTAAAGCTGAGTAATTGCATTGCACCATGTTTTAAAGAGAAGATCTGGATGTGTAATAACTGTTGCACTTAGCCACGTGCTGCTTTGGTCTTCAGCTGCTTCCTAATGTAGTAGCCGACCAGTATCTGAGGACGTTGTTGGTAATTGTGAAGAACTTCGTGAGAGGCCTTCAGCTGATCCCCCTTCAGCCGATCCAGTAGTGTCACACAAACCACA
Source organism: Sebastiscus tertius (assembly GCA_916701665.1). NCBI lineage: Eukaryota > Metazoa > Chordata > Actinopteri > Perciformes > Sebastidae > Sebastiscus > Sebastiscus tertius. The sequence goes on along the minus strand of CAKAOH010030059.1, from coordinate 3,996 downwards.
GCCGCTTCATGCAACAAGAAATAAATGTTAGAAACTCAACGAGGTGTGAAGGCAACTTTCTGTGTTTTGAGACCCTGAAAAATGTGTCATATAATGCTGATATTGAATTTTCCTACCTCGTAGGCCACTCAACTTGCACATAGCAGCAAAAACAGATGACTCCATTTCAATATTGCAGATGCCTGCTTCTCTGGCTTTAGTTAGGTAGTCCTGTTTATCTTTCTCAGTGTAGGAGCAGAAAGCACCATCCAAACGGGCTTGCCCTGGTAATTGATCAAACAAAAGATGAACATTACAACTGAATTACCGAACAAGTTGATGAGGAATGTGATTAATGCATCAATGCATCAGAAATGGTACCTTCGTAGAAATCCAGAGTACACATGGTTTTGCCTGTCACCGTCTCAAACTGGTTCAGCTCCTTGCTGCACTGCAACAGCTCCTCAGCCAGGCTCGAGTCCAGATCAGTATTGCGCACCACCGTCTTCCCCAGGATCACCTGCTCAAACTTGGGCACGAAGGTGGCATCCATAGACTGCTTGGTGACAACAACCGTGCCCGGCTGAAGACCTGAACACCAAAAATGGCAAGTGAGATGAACAATAATTTCTAGCGTGAAAGTACAGGAAGCTTCAATTAAGAAGTGTTTTTAATATATGTTGAAACAACAAACTAAACTAATACAGACAATATTAAGTAAAATAAGCATCATGTTAATTTCCAAATGAAAAAAACATCCAAAGAAATTCTTAAAAGGTTCAGTGTGTAGGATTTGGTGTCATCTAGTGGTGTGGTTGCATATTGCAACTAACTGAGTACCCCTCCGCTCACTCCTCCCTTTCCAAGACTGCGGTAACGTGAGCCACCGAGTGCAAAACCGTGGTAACGCCGCTCGCCTCGCACAGAGGACATCCTTACCATAATAACACTACTTTAGGAGCAACAGAAGTCAGAGGCGGCTGGTGGTATCACAGTTCAGCACACTGTGGCTAACAGTACTGCAGTTTCACAAGCATCAGTGTTGGGTTTGTCCGTTCTGTGCTAGTGTAGAAACACGGCGGACTCCGTGAAGAGGACCCGCTCCCTATGTAGATATGAAGGGCTAATTCTAAGCTAATTATACACTAATGAAAAGATAGTAATGAAAATGATATTCCATTTCTGCCAATAGATCCCCTGAAATGTTACACTATTCCTTTAAACCACCTATTTTAAATGATATCAGTTAACATATCTCTTTAGTTCAATTTGTAATTCAGTGGTATAGTCTACTAAAAAGCAGTCCTAGTTGCTCGGATCAAATCACACTATAGCCTTTAGCCATTCTGAAAATTATATATGTGACTTCAAAGATATGCCACAGAACACCACCAAATGGTTCATGACATATTTAAAAAAAAAAATAAAAGGTTGGTATATATATATATATATATATCAGAATGAAAATCAATAACTCACTTTAAAACAGTAAAAACAAAATGAGAGACCATTTTGCGATGGGATCACACCAGCCACCACACCCCACTTCCTACTACTTCCGACGCCCTTGCTCGGACCATGCCCGTCTTCAAACTCGCCCTTCATTTTGATTTCAACTACACCCCAGTTAAGTCTCTTACACGGTTGGGATGCTATCGCAGTGACAAAATCTGTCCACAGACAGACATATAAACACCTGGTAAAGTACTAAAATCACTTCTCTGGTAGTTCCTGCTACAATAGGTGTCTCAAGGACCACATTTTGCCATGATGAGACACACACAGACTTACAAGGTGAAAACAATACCAGCCATACATGCAGTCGCGGCTGGTAAATACAAGTTTTCTCTTATTCTGAAAACTGGAGAAATACCATCATGGGCTAATAGAAACAATACACAAGAAGCTGTATTGGATGACACTGCTGTAAAATCTAAAAAAGGGACTTTGGGCTCCCTCTTGTGGTAAAACTACAAAAAGGTGTCTTAGTGGACAATACCAAGTACTCAAATATGATCCAACACTAAACCATGTCATGGCAAGGACATCTGACCACACAGGGAGTCATTTCCTCTTACAGTAGCTCATTGGAAACTAGCATCCTTGGAGCGTCGGCAGTATTTATGGTTTGATAATGCAACACATGACTAATCAGATGTATCATCAGGCACTCGGGTAATAAAAAAGAAATTCTAAATAATAAGCTTACCTATTCCACCGGATGTCCCAATGCGTATAATGGTAACATCTGTGCAATGAGCGTGATGGAGGAGCTTTATTAGCTCATGTAACATGATGGCAATAGATGGGATGCCCATTCCATGCTGCAAAATAAAGCACAGACATGTCACACACAATTTTCACATCTATGTAGATACAGATTATTAGCATTACTACTATTTGTATGTTATAATAGGTCCTACATACACTGACAGACAGTACAGGGCCAATTTTGTACATAGCATAGCGGTCTGTTCCAGCACAGATGTTTGGGTACTCTGATTTGGGGTCTTCCATTCTGAGCTCAGCAGCAATGTACTCAGTGAATGCTTTCATTCTCGAAGGACTGCCCCCGACACACACAAACTGAAAGGAAATATACACAAAAAATAATAAAAATAAATAATAGCGAAGGTGATTTTTGTCCCACAAATTAATGTAAAAAAAAAAAAAAGAAAATCATTACTTTGACATCACCAAACATAGCCGGTAGGTCGTGGGTTCCGGTTCCTAAACCAAAGTGGTAGAGGACGTCATCTTTCATTGCATCCAGGTGTGGGTTGTGCACAAAAATAGGGCTTTGAAACCAAAACAAAAAAGTTCAGAAATTAAGTTATGTGAAATAATGTGAAATGACACAGGGGAAAAAGTATGAAGACACATGAAGAAAGGGAGGTGCAAAAAGGCATGGAAAGCCAAGACAACAGTTGAAATCTATCAGTAATTAGAAAGCAATCCCGCCCTTTGTCAGTGCAAATTAATATCAGCTGGTTCAGTCCCAACTGATGGCCTATAAAAAGGTGTCTCATTACCAAGGTGTCACACAAGAAACATCTCATGATGGGTAAAAGCAAAGAGCTCTCTCAAGACCTTTGCAACCTTATTGTTGCATAACATACTGATGGCATTGGTCACAGCTGCATTTCTAAACTCCTGAATGTTCCAGTGAGCACTGTTGGGGCCATAATCTGGAAGTGGAAAGAACATCATTTCACCATAAACTGGCCACGACCAGGTGCTCCTCGCAAGATTTCTGACAGAGGAGTGAAGAGAATTATCAGAAGAGTTGTCCAAGAGCCAATAACCACTTGTGGAGGGCTTCAGAAAGACCTGGAATTAGCAGGTACAATTGTTTCAAAGAAATCAATAAGTAATGCATTCAACCGCCATGGCCTGTATGCACGCTCACCACGCAAGACTCCATTGCTGAAGAAAAAGCATGTTGAAGCTCGATTAAAGTTTGTTGCACAACATTTGGACAAGCCTGTGAAATACTGGGAGAATATAGTCTAATCAGATGAGGTGCAAAATTTAACTCTTTGGATGCCATAATACACACCATGTTTGGAGGACAAATGGCACTGCACATCACCCTAAAAACACCATACCAACAGTGAAGTTTGGAGGTGGGAACATCATGGCGCGGGGCTGCTTTTCAGCATACGGTACTGGCAAACTTCACATAATTGAAGGAAGGATGAATGGAAAAATGTACCCAGACATTCTTGATAAAAATCTGCTGCCATCTACCAGGATGATGAAGATGAACCAAGGGTGGACATTTCAGCAAGACAACGATCCCAAACACACAGCTAAGGAAACTCTCAATTGGTTTCAGAGAAAGAAAACAAAGCTGCTAGAATGGCCCAGCCAATTGCTTGACTTGAATATAGATATATAGATATATATCTATATATCTATATATCTATATATATATATATATATCTATATCTATATATCTATATATAGATATATAGAGATATATCTATATCTAGATATATCTATATCTAGATATAG
>CAKAOH010030058.1:0-12553 GCA_916701665.1 Sebastiscus tertius | reverse complement strand
AGTCAACAATTAACCTAACCTGCATGTCTTTGGACTGTGGGAGGAAACCGGAGTACCCGGAGAAAACCCACGCTAACACGGGGAGAACATGCAAACTCAACACAGAAGGGCCCCAAGCCAGATTTGAACCTGCAACCCTCTAGCTGTGAGGCGCCAATGCTAACCACTGCACCACCGTGCAGCCCTACTATACATCCTATACCACTTTATTGCTGACTGCACATATGTACATATTACATTTATGTATTTATTTATTGCATATTCTACATTTATTTATTGACGGACTGTACACACTATGTTCACCCATTCACTCTGTATCTTTTATATCTCTATTATTGTTTTTATAATTTTTGTATACCTTTACCTCTCCTGTGTTTCACTCTGTTTGCTGATGTTGCTGCTTTGACACCTGAATTTCCCTCCGGGGATTAATAAAGGTTCATCTTATCTTATCTTATTTATCCACCGACAAGTAAACTGTAGACACACTGTCTGCTACAGCTATAACGCCACCGACAAACCCACACACAAACCCACACCCACAGTCACACAGTCACACACGCACACACGCACACACACACACACACACACACGGTCTGTTGGACACTCGCTCTGTCATTGCGGCGGCGAGCACGAAGCTACCAGCAGAGCTACAGATGCTAACGTTCCCCAAAAACACACTCTGTTTGACGGACAACCACATCGTTAATCCGGGCAGACACACAGCTGACAACCTGCTAAACTAAACTAAATGTGTGGTGGAGACTTTTACTGGGAAAGTGGCTGCATTTCCGTGACACTACACGCAGCATCGTAGCTGCTAAGTTAACGCTCCCAGACGCTAAACTGTCTGTTGTGCTCATACACTGCAGCTGGCGCACCGCTAAATACGAGGAAAAAATCAAGTTGGTTAACGGTTAACAATCGGTTACGAGGGTCGGTTATCGGTTAAGAATTCATTAGCACCGTCACCTCACAGCTAGAGGGTCGCAGGTTCAAATCCGGCATGAGGACCTTCCGTGTGGAGTTTGCATGTTCTCTCCGTGTCAGCGTGGGTTTTCTCCGGGTTCTCAGGTTTCCTCCCACAGTCCAAAGACATGCAGGTTAGGTTCATTGTTGACTCTAAATGTCCCGTAGGTGTGAATGTGAGTGTGAATGGTTGTCTGTCTCTATGTGTCAGCCCTGTGATAGTCTGGAGACCTGTCCAGGGTGTAGCCCGCCTTCACCCAATGTCAGCAGCCCCCCCAACCCTAAATAGGTTAAGTGGTTACGGATAATGAATGAATGAGCCCGTAAGCCCAGAACCCATGATCGGTTTTGTCAACTGACAATTCCAATAACGTTCATTCAAACAAAACGGTCACTTCCTCGACAATGTTGACAAAAAGAGAGAAAGGCACCGTTACTGCACAGCGCTGCGGTGCAGTGTGTGCTGCACTGTGGTGCGGTGCGCAACTAGCAGACAAGATGAGGAAACGGAGCAGCATTTGGATTAATAAACTTAATTTAAGTGATATATGTGCACACATATTAATCATGGGTCATAACAGCGCTAAATTTGGCTGAATTATAAAAAGCAGAAGTGGTAAAACGAAGAGCCTTTAGGGAGCCGAAAGAGCCGCCTCTTCTTGGTGAGCTGAGCCATATGATCTGGCTCACTTAAAAAGAGCCGGAATTCCCATCACTACAACCCACATCTCAGGAAACAAGCAGGTATCAGGCCAGTTAGGGATAGCAATACAAGCTGTCAGATAACTGGACAGGTTGTAATTAGGGCTGTCAAAGTTAACGCAATAATAATGCTTTATGCAATTTCGTTTTAACGCCACTAATTTCTTTAATGCATTAACACAACTTGTGATCTTTAGGTTGTAGCGGCTCAATTTTAAAGCTAGAGTGAAGATACTGGTATCATATGAAACTAGAAAACCTGCTGAATCCAACCATGTCATACTAGCTTGTTGGGAAGGAGGATAAATAACACTCCAAACTTACACTACACTTTGGCAAGGAAAAACTGGCATGGCCATTTCCAAAGGGGTCCCTTGACCTCTGACCTCCAGATCAGTGAATGTAAATGGGTTCTATGGGTACCCACGAGTCTCCCCTTTACAGACATGCCCACTTTATGATAATCACATGCAGTTTTGGCAGCATATTTGCCCACTCCCATGTTGATAAGAGTATTAAATACTACAAGTCTCCCTTTAATCTCCCGAGAACAGATACAAAATGTGTAATTAATTGTAATGACATTTTTGAATGGATTGACAGCCCTAGTTGTCAGTTTCTGGAAAGAAGTTCAAGTTAAGGTGAATGCACCAGAAATGCCCATTTCCATCATACTGAATGTACAGCACAGTAAGTCCAGTCGTTCAAGGTTGCCTCTCTGGTTTACCTCTCTATGACTGTTAGGAGTGAAAAGCATTTGTGTTGTACTTCATGTACTTACAGCAGTCGGGCAGCATGCACTTCTCTGTCTGCTCCAGCTCCTCAGTGCACCCGGCAGGATCAGACTTCAGCATCCGCTGACGTGTTCGTAGGCCCCGCCCACACGTCACACTGCACTCAGTCCAGTCAGACCAGGGAGACAGCATGCAGGGGATGGTATCTGCAAACACACACAAGCACAGAAATACTAAATAACATACTACAGTCAGTGCTAGTTATCAGGTTAAACTCTCTCTCTGTACTTTACATGATAAAGCTCCAACATGATTCATACTCATGTACAGTATCTGTGCAAATCTCATCAATTTGCTCTTTCATTACAGTAAACTGAATGGAACTCAACCAGGATTAAGATATATTGGTATCATATGACTACAACACCTAAGGAATAGATTGGTAACAACCATGTCATACTAGCTCAGGGGTCTCCAACACGTCGCTCGCGAACGACCAATAGCTCGCTCAATAAGTCGCTCGCTAGAGGTTCAAAGAATATGTAATCAGATTTGAGAAGACAAAGTCACTTGGTAAACCTAAGTTTCTATCCAATCCAATTCACAGCCCCCCTCCCCACTTCTGACACAAACTGGTTATTTGCCAATCAGCTATCAATGAAACGAGTTACGCTGCTGCCAAGTTCGGTTACATCAGTGACGCCATAACATTAGGAGATGTTAGCAGGCTAGCGAGCACACACCGGATCTGACAATGATGGCGGAAAATAGCCAGGCCAAGACAAGGCAACAAAACATGCTATTTTCATAAGGAACAGGAAACAGAGCTTTTTTTCACGAATGTGAACGACAAGCGTGTTAGTCTCATTTGCGGTGTGAGCGTGTCAGTCAGTAGAAGATGTAACATCGAGCGCCACTTCACCAAAGTCCACGGCAACTTTTCACGGGACTAGCAGTCTATGAACAGAGAAGGTAAAGGAGCTGAAAACAACTTTCAGTAGCAGGCAGGCAATCCCGGCTGTATGAGTTGGATCTGCTGCGGTAGTGGGTCAAACACACATCGCATTAAATTGAAGAAAGCTTGCGGTGATTTGCTGCGACCAAAACCATACAAATAGTCTTTTTTTTCCCAGATCTGGGCACATAAAGGATTGGTTGCAGGTATCATTTGACTGGAGAAGTTAGAACTGGATTATCTCAGTTGATACCTTAAAGGTATTGAGTACTAATACTCAGCCTAGTCACAGTGACTTTTGACCTTTGACCACCAAATTGTAATCAGTTCATCCAAGTGGATGGACGGACGGACAACCCGAAAACATAATACCTCCAGCCACAGCTGTCGCTGGCGCAGAGGCATACAAAATGTGTAATACTACAATACCATAGAAAGAGTGGAAAGGAAATAAATATTACTTACGGCATTCTGGCATCATGCATTTCTCCACTTCTGCCACCTCGGTCTTACACATTGATCCGTCTATGGGAGGCATCTTCACCATGCGCTCACGTCTTCTCATACCCAGGCCACAAGTGACGCTGCAGGGGTCCCACTCAGCCCACTCTGTCACCACACAGCTGCTGGGTGCTGTGGAGAAGGACATAATGCCAAAAAACACAATATCAATATATATGTCAGTATTTCAGTATTTGCCAAGTTCCACCACAAAGATATCCAGTTTTCAATTGAAAGTCAAATCAGTTGCTCCATTTCAGAGAATGTTTATCATCATCATTATCTATCTTTAGACAATCAATCATATTAAAGGGGTCATTTTTTAAGTTTCAAATTATGAGACGAAACTTTTCCTCTTAGACCAGGGGTCAGCTACCTTTACTATCAAAAGAGACATTTTAGGCAAAAAAAAAAAAAGAATCTGTCTGGAGCCGCGTAAATAACACGTAAATTTACTACTTTAGAATATTATGGCTATGACTTTATTCTTATAATATTACGACTTGTTTCCCGTAAACCTATGACTTTGTGACATGACATCAGAGGTGAGTCCAGGCCATGTGCTAACTGAACAGTGCTTGTTAAGATCAGTTTTGGCAGCTCTTATTGCCAACCAACTCGCTCTCACTATGTCACAACCTCAAACCTGTTAAGTATTTTTGTGATTCTGAAAAACAATTTAATCTGAGTGTCATGTGTTTTATTTTAAATCCTACCTAACATTGTGTGACCTCTGCTCTAGAGAGGTGCTATATAAATAGTACATAATATTATATGAAAAGTGCAGAAGAAGTACACACTAAAAGAAGAAATACTACAAATAAATAAATAAATATGTGTAAAATATACTCCATTACAAGTCAAATTCATACAATCAATTTTTACTCAAGTAAAAGCAGCATCTGAATGTTTTTTACCATTTATTTATCTGCTCAAAATGTACCTTAAAGGGAGATTTGTCAAGTATTTAACACTCTTATCACCATATATGATAAGAACAGATATGAACACATATGCTGCTTTATGCAAATGTATGTATATATTTATTAGTGTAAATCAATGATCAACACAAAACAATGACAGATATTATCCAGAAACCCTCACAGGTACTGCATTTAGCATAAAACAATATGCTCCAATCAGAACATGGCAAACTGCAGCCCAACAGGCAACAACAGCTGTCAGTGTGTCAGTGTGACTTGACTAGGACTTGCCCCAAACTGCATGTGATTATCATAAAGTGGGCATGTCTGTAAAGGGGAGACTCGTGGGTACCCAGAGAACCCATTTACATTCACTGATCTGGAGGTCAGAGGTCAAGGGACCCCTTTGAAAATGGCCATGACAGTTTTCCTCGCCAAAATTTAGCACAAGTTTGGAGCGTTATTTAACCTCTTTCTTGACAAGCTAGTCTGACATGGTTGGTACCGATGGATTCACCAGGTTTTCCTAGTTTCATATGATGCCAGTATCTTCACTCTAGCTTTGAAACGGCTACAACCGCTACAACGTAAAAATCAAAAGTTGCGTTAATGTGTTAAAATTAGTGGCACTAAATCTAATTTGCGTTAACTTTGACAGACCTAATACATTTATAAACAACTACTACTTATAGCTTATGAAATAAATGTAGTGGAGTAAAAAGTACAATGTTGGCCTCTGAACTGTAGTGGAGTTGCAGCACAAAGTAGCATCAAATGGTAATACTTGAGTAAATGTACTTACAATAGTTACTTTCCACCACTGATAATGCAGTATATGCTCTCGAAGATCGAATACAGTAAAATACTGTGATTGAATTCTAGTCAGCAGGAAATTTGAATTTCATTAAAGGATAACTTCGGTGCTTTTCAACCAGGACACTATTTTCCCATGTTTTTGTGTGTCAGTGACTAATGGGGTAAACAATTTTTAAAATTGGTCAGGTATGAGGGAGAGCACTGTGGCCTCTAACGCCCGGTTCAGACTACACGATATCAACCCGATTATCGCCCGACACGGCCGTCGTAGGGGATCGGGAACGATAAATGAGTGTCGTGTGCAAAAATCGATCCTCTTATCTTCTGTAGTGTGTCATAGTACACGACAACCGACGCCACGTCTGGGACGCCCCACAGCACCCTGAGGAAAAGTCTAGCCTGTCAGAATTTTTCGTCTTGACACGCCTAGTGGGACGTCTCCAACGACGTGTTCCTTTGCATCGACCAATCAGGTGCTCTCTCCAGCGCAGTCAGGTCACTTGGTAATAAACAAACATGGAGAAAAGGAGGAGGGATGACGAGTTTGCTGCTGTCAGGTGGGACAACCAAACTGACTGAAGTATGGACAGCCCGTACCGTCCTCTCTGTTCCACCCAGGAGCATCAACAACCCTTTTTTCTTTCTTTTCTTTTTCTTTTTGCAACACCAGACCGCCACGACACACACAACGCTTCTGTCGCCATGATTGACAGTTGCTTCAACCGCCTCCCCGATGACGTCTGAACTCGCGCACGATCGTGGAATACGACGTGCTGTGATTGGTTGTGGTCATACGCGTAGTCTTGTCAGTCACCCGACCAAGACACTGCAAGAGTTTATGGCGCTGTGATCGTTAGATCTGACATGGTGACCATCGTCAAAGACTAAAATATCCTGTAGTCTGATCCCGGCATAAACGGGCTGCTATGTAATCCTTCGGTGCAATTGTGCACCATCTATGTACATGCACTAAAAGTGCTTGTTGTTGCCACTGACAGGCTCAGATTGTTATTACAAGTGTGTGACAACATTATGGACAGGATCCTACAGAGAAATCAAACTTGTTTTTCACAAATACACACAGCAATACAATAAGACTCACAGCATTCATCGTTGACGACACACTTCTCCGTCTCCTCGGTTTGGAGCTGGCAGAGCGAGCCGTCCTCAGGATACTGTTTGACATATCGCTCCCTGGACCTCATCCCCATCCCACAGGACACGCTGCAGGCCGACCAGCTGATCCACTCTGACATCATACACGTTGACGGCTCTGACCAGCGGGAAAAGAAAAAAACAAGTAGCAACAGATGTTATTCGAAGAAAATCCTTTTTCATTTTTCTTTGCTAGGTTATTTTTAGTTGTGCATTTGTGCCTGAGCTGTTTTAAATGGGATCATAATTTGCAGGTGCAGTTGCCTTGTTGCTATTCCTCATTGCAACCAGTACATAAGTAGGTCCACTGCTGGAGTTGCCCATTCATTTCAATGAGGAATATACATTCTGTCTCCCTACACATCCAGGGTACCTACACATTTTTACATTTCAAATTTCCAGACATCTCAGTAGATTTTTTCAGACCATATTTGACTGGTGCATTGGATGCTGACAAGACTAGAGTGCTTTGGCTCCTCCCCCATGGTTGAGATGACAACCGATTTTGCACAAAGTTTGTTTCCAGCTTTCTTTTCCCATTTGGAATTGTTAACCAACCAGGCTTTGCGTTTGGGATTGTCAAGCCAGCCCTCGGAAAACTTTTACATTTACCCATTGTGGCCCTTCAGTCCACAGCCCTATTCAGACAGGTGGACAACGTTCCACTGTCAAACATCTTGCACTAGGTGAAAAACAATGATGCCGCCCCTCTATTAGCAACATACTGGTCAACCTTGAGACCTCAAAAATAGGGAGGATTACGAAATTTAAAGGGACTGTTTGTAAGAATCAGAAATGTCTTGTTAACAGCGACACCTGTGGCCGTTAAGTCAAGGAAAGTCAGCGTCCTGTTGCTCGCGCTTGTGCTCGCTCTACATAGACATGAATGAGCATCACTCAAAACAGTGAGGAGACACACGTCAGCTAAAAGCACAACATCACTCTATATTTCAGCTGCTTGGCAGTAATGTTAGCTGACCAGACCAAGGTCTCTCCATGAATCAATGCTGATCCTAGTGTTGGCTTTTCCTGCCTCAGCCTCCTGACCGCGGCCGGAGGGAACAGGGGAGACACCGGAGTTTTGGTTGGAGACGATAACGTTTCTCTCTGCGGAGCCCCGTCACTTCACAAGACACGGGAAACCTCTGTTGGTCTGGAGGAGCTGCAGCAGTTATTTCTGCACAAACGTCCACTGTACATTCACTAGATATTCTCAGAGCTAAACTAACTCTTCTGCAGTGTGGAGTGAGCAGCATGCACGTGAGAGTGGTGTGTGAGTGAAGGCAAGCAGAGGAGCAGAGTACAGCAGAGACTCCGGTCCTGGAGACCAAAGCTACGGTCTCCCCCGCGTCCTCCGACCGCGGCCAACACTGTTTAACAGACGGACTTCACTAGATACAACCAAGAGGTTTTGGTGCTTCACTGTAGTTTGTGTTGGAGTCTGAGTCTGACCAGCGTAGACACACGCGAGCGCGCATGGGACACCGACCCAGAATGATTTATACGTGTAAGAAGTTACAAACAGTCCCTTGAAGTGGGGAGTCTGGGGGTCCTTCCCAGAAAAAATTTAATTTTAGAGATTTTGTTTCCTGCATTCTGGTGACTTTTTAAGAATGAACATAAAATAATAGGCTAAGTGCACTGTGATAGCATTTTTAATCTGATACTTTTTATTTAAATGTTAATTCTCAGGAAAGAAGACAGAATAATTCGCCCCTCTGGCATGAGCTTGTGTGAATCTCTGTCATAAACTAATCAGTTTTTATTCATTCATCCATTAATTTATTTATTATTGAATATTTCTTGCTCTCCATTTCTCTCTCTGTCTCTCGCTCACTGAAAGCCCTTTCAGACACAACCCGACATCGGCACTCTGAAACCCATTAGGCCGATTTCTAATGGCTTCAACACAAGACCGGCCCATGGATGTATCAAGAGAACGGGATACAGCGTTGGAGGCGGGGCCCCGTTCATTCCTATGAGAGTGTCTCACAGCCCGGACACACCAGGAACGTCATGAGCGCGTGGCGTGTGCGTGGCGTGTTGGCTGCGTGATTCACGCATTTGGCGTTCACACCAGCTGCATTTCAGCTGCGTGTCTGCTGCATTTCTGCAGCTGCTGCTGTCAGCCCTTTCTTTCTACATAGTTTGCCTTTTAATGGCCATTTCATTTCATTATAAATATCATTCATATTTATTTTAGACCGAGAAAGGTTAAGAAACGTGTGGTAATTTGTAAATAATAGTAATAATCTACAATTAAAACTCCATACTATATTAATTAATGGAGCTCTCCAAGTCACTGCATGTTCTAGAACACTGTCCGGCACATATTTCAGAATAAAAGCCTCGTGTTAATAAATGAAGGAATTCTGTCCACAGAAAAAAATGCTTGAGGGCTTTTATATTTAAATGAAAGCAGGAAGTGTTGATTTAAAAATAAGTCTTTACTTTTTTTTCATCTCTGTAACATATTCTACAGATAGACATTGAAACTGTAGTAATGTCGCTGATATGATGTCAATATACAGTCAACAGATCACCTTCACTGTCTGTTGCTGCTGTGGCCTGTGCATGGCACGTGTCAAAAATAGGCGAGACCTCTATTCTCTAGAAAAGACGCAGCTGAGATGTGCGTGAGTCTCACGCGGGCAGTGTTGCTGCTCTAACCTGTTAACACGGACGCCGAAATGAAAAACAACAGGTAACATAGCCGCCACGAGCTCCTGACGTTCCTGGTGTGTCCGGGCTGTCAGTGGCGCATGAAGCCAAAAAGCTCGACTTCCGCCTGGAAAAGTACCCGGATCTCCCGGCGATCGTCCGCATCTACTGGGCCGATGGGGCAGGCGCGGTAGCGTCCGCTCAGTCTCATGACTCAGTCACGGGTCACAACTGTCACGCTGTCGATACGGCTTGTTAACTCCTCCCAGCCCTCGCTGCAACCTCGGTCTGGGTCACATTCACATGAAGGAAGGAAATAACTTGATTCACCTCAAAAAAATGATCCTCTGAGTTACAGACGTCTCTTTCCCAATGTAAATCTATGGAAAAAAGTATTTTTGGACCCAATGGCATGACGTGACAGACACGGAAGTTGTAGTACCGCCGTTTGGCCACTACGAAAGTTGGCATCAACAATCGACGCTCTTCCTGGGGGCTTGAACCGGCCAGGCAAGCTGAGGTGAGCTGAAACACTTGTCCCAGTTTGACATGTTTCACAATCACAAATGACTGAGCCAATCAGTTTCAACGAAAAGAGGATCAGTCCAAACTGAGAGGGGCCGCTGGTATCCCCCCCCTCAATGTTGAAAGTATTAGATTGACCCAGTCTGACAGGCAGCTTTCCGCTTTGTGCTGTCAGCCTGCAGTTTTTGGTTACTTTTTATTATTATTATATTATTATTTTGCTCATAATGAATAGTTGGCCCACATTTCATCGCCCTTGGTAATTGCCTTGATCACCAATATGGAAGCGCCGGCCATGGCTGTGATGTACAGGCGTAGAGGCAGCTCTGCATAGGAGTGTGTGTTCAGTCACACGCCGTAGCCTAGTTCTGCTTGTATGATCACTTTACTTTTAGAAATTCTGAATTTTACATTTTAGAAAACAGAATAGGGGCAACAGTCTATCCATCTGTCCATCCATCCATTATCTGTAACCACTTATCCTATTCAGGGACTAGGATCCCAGCTGACAGTGGGTGAAGGCGGGCTACACCCTGGACAGGTCTCCAGACTATCACAGGGCTGACACAGAGACAGACAACAATTCACACTCACGTTCACACCTACGGGACATTTAGAGTCAACAATGAACCTGACCTGCATGTCTTTGGACTGTGGGAGGAAACCTGAGAACCCGGAGAAAACCCACACTGACACGGGGCAACAGCCTGAAAACAGACATTTTTTCCATACTTTCTTTTCTTTTATCTATACTTATCCAGACCTGGAAATTACTAAAAATCTAATTCCATACTTCTCCACAATGCGTAGGAACCCTGCACACCAGAACTCTCTCTAACAGCTGCTTGGATTTCAGTCTGTTAAGTCTCCTCAAAGTTGAAGGTGCCATTTTCAAAAAGCTCTTCCTCAGCTTCAACTCTCTTTTAATAAAGCAACTAGCCTGAGGGACGGTCCTATTCACAGCCTGGGCCTGAGGGAGTGAAAGTCAATATGTATGACCCCGGCTTGTATCAGCTAAAGAGTGAACTGCAGCTTCTCTGGCTTAACAAGGTTCCACTCTGGTGTATTTTATCACTATTAGCCAGCATGGCCTATTCGTCACTTACAATGTCTCTATACGAGTCTAACTGCCCTTTACCGATGTTACTGCCTTCAAACACCTCTGGCTCCTGAGGGCCTTGGTGCACATATTGAAAGTGAGAAAGAGAATAAAGAATAACATTTTATTGAGAAATTATACATTTTTCTTTGACTGCGACACTGACTCTCTCGCACTGTCCGCCCTCCAACAATCTGAGGACAGCATTGCTTACCGGCTGTGGCCTAATAAAGCAGAACTAAGTGAATCATTAATAAGAGATACAGGTATATCCAGCTCGGACGAGGCCTCCAGAGAGCCAAAGTGTTTCCCAGGAATATTAATCATCCTGGATGTCATCCCCCCCCGTCCTGCGCCAGCGCGACCCCGCAATTATCAATCTCCCCACCGCACGCTAACGGAGCGCTAAATGAAAACAAAGGAGAGATGCTCGGGAACAAAAAGCTATCTGTGTTGCTGTCTGATATTTGGATAAGAAGAGCAGTGATGGGTGTGTGTGTGTGTGTGTGTGTGTGTGTGTGTGTGTGTGTGTGTGTGTGTGTGTGTGTGTGTGTGTGTGTGAAGCTCCTTCAGCCTTGAACAGTCTGAGCTTCACTCGTCCGATGACTGCTATAAATCCTGGGAGCGAGGGAAGAAGAGTGAGGAAGGGGGAATACAGACACGACTGTGCTGCCTCTCAGCATTTGTTCCAAACTGACAACTTCACTGGAAATTGGACAACAGCAGACACCTGGGGTTTTTTGCGCTTATGTGTGTTTGTCGAGGGATCGCGGGTTGTTACTCGGAGTAAAAGAGCATCAAACTGACAACTGACAAATCAGAGAGAAACTGAGAGGACCAGGAAAAGCTCATTTGTTTCAAACACATCTGTTTTCAGCTTTGATACTTGGATTATAGTGAGTTTATGCTTTGTTGTGGTCATTTGTGTCTTTGCATCTACACTTGTGCAACATACACAATCCTCATGTTGCCCCATATTAACTTTTCACAACAAAGAACTGTACACTTTACAGCTCCGCAAATTTCATGGTAATGAGTTGATAATTAGCAAGTTACCTATTTTCAATTTCTTTGGAAAATGACCCAAATATTTACATAAAAATGTATCAAAAATGACTTTGTTATAAACATTATTTAATAATTATATTCCTCTATTTCCCAATAGCTGGTAATTTATTTAATTCATTTCCAGGAAAAGAATAGAAAGTTAATCAATATGCTTTATTTCCATGTCTGCTGATAAATAGATAATAATTAGCAAATAACTTGTTTGAAATTTCTTAAATAACTCCCTGAATCATGACATCAGCTACCAGGTTACATTAGTGTAGACAATAAATCACACAATGGTGAGATCTGTGCCTGATCAGAAGAGTCTTCTATTAGTGTTGGTTTTCCACCTCCGATGAAGAGCAGCGCACAGCCGCTTCTCAAGCCTCAGGGCCCTGTTTTAACCATTAGATGATATTTTAGCATATCATTATTAAATAATGTTTATAATAAAGTCATTTTC
>CAKAOH010030056.1:13106-61687 GCA_916701665.1 Sebastiscus tertius | reverse complement strand
TGATCTGCACATTAATGAATATAACTGATAATTTTAGTAGCATTTAAAGTTCTGATTAAATATTTGTAAATATAAATTAAATAATAATATTAATATTAAATATATACAAATATATTTTCTTATAGATTTTGTTTTGTTATACATGAAATATATATGTTGACGGAAAATATAAAATACATTTTGTTAAAAATCTGTGAAATTAATTAGAAGGTACAATAAAACTCTTCAACGAAAATGTAGACAGGTCTACATACTGTACACACACACACACACACACACACACACACACACACACACACGACACAAATACCCATTCATGCACAGAAATACGAGATGACAAACCACACAGACATATAATTTTACTTCCCTCCAGCTCTCTTGTTATATCTCACTCTCCCTCTCCCTCTTTCTTTCTCACTCAGTCAACAGAGTTATAATCTATTGATTGTGAGCTCCTAACAAGCTCCTCTTTGTTTTTTGCACCCGCAAATTGCTTTGAGGACAAACCACAGCGAAGAAAAAAAAACCCAACACCACCAGAGAGAGAGTGGGAAAACCTACAAAGCTTTGCCCCAAAATGACGCACACTCATTACCATCATCACAGAGGATAATTAGTACGACGGAGAGGGTAAAAAAATAATGTTGCCGGTCATCATTCTAAACAAAGACGTGAAAGGAAGAAGTGGCGGGAAGACGAGTCAGCAGAATGAAGCCCATGGGAACTGTGAGTCAGGGACAACACAAAGTATGCTTCAGAAACACACACACAGAAATATAGAACACACACATACTGGATTGTAATGACCGAATAACACAATCAAACACACCTGTGCGCACGCCCAAGCAGGGATCCACACACATGTATTACTCCCTCCACACACACACACACAAACACACACACACACACACACACACACGCACTCACGTGTTTACAGCAGCCCGAAAGTCAGTACCACATAAAAGCGCTCTAAATAAAGCAACAAGCCATATTTTCCATGTTCTGGTCTATTTGTCTTGATGTGATTCATCCAGACGTCCCTCTGCAAACTTCTCCAGTTTTTATTGCCGTTGCTTAAGTTTACTGTTCAACAAACAAGGATGGTGAAAGTTCACTGAGAACTGGGCCCGGAGCTGCTTCGGATCTGTCGTGACCTCGTGACTAATTCACTTCAGCAGTGACATTGGATATTTCTCAAAATGGGGACCGCTGTGCCGGAACGACTCCTGTACAGAGATTAATGATTTATTGGCCATCAAATGGTTAATGGCTCGCCGTGTTTGCAGCGCGACCTTATCTGCTATGATTGCAGCACGCTCGGATGATTGCTTTGCATGACAAAATACCCAGAGGCTCAGCCTCTCTCTCTCTCTCTCTCTCTCTCTCTCTCTCTCTCTCTCTCGCTCTCTCGCTCTTCGTGGTCTTGATGACTTACAGCCGCATTGATATTTTTATGGATATAAACAAGCATTCTAATGCAATACGATTATTAATGCAAGCCATACTCTGTCTTTATGTCAAACAGATTTACAGTCATGACCAATTCTTCCTTTTGTGGTGGCTTTATAACGTTAATTTGAATACAATGGAGCATAGTTTAGCCTTTAAGAAGCAACACAAACAAACAGTAGTTTGGATTGATTGCTGCTTGTTTGTTGGTCAGAGTGACTTGAAGAGTGCGCTGCATGGTGTGTTTTCTTGGCTTTGTTTGCTGGAAAGAGTAATTGTACCAGTCTTTAAGTGTCCCGTTTTCTTTTTTACGAGCTGCATTAGTGTTTTCCATCAAGCTGCAATTACGGGCTATTCATACACAGGGCAGGCCCTCCTCAGCTAGCGCTGCTTGGTGCTTTCTGGGAACGTTTAGCAGACACAAGGCTATCTATTGATATGCAAAGCATATACGCGTTGGTATGCAAACATACATGAAGTGTAGATCTATAGGAACACTGCAGATCTCATGCAAATATGGACTGGGTTCGTTGAACATGAGCAAACGTGGGTCAGGCTCAATGCAAAAGTCTGTGTGTGGCTCACTCATTTCTTTGTAGGGTTGTTGTTTTCAGGTGACTGCTAAAAAAAAAAGATGCAAATCCCAGATGTGGAGGAGGAAATATTTTATAACCTGCTGGAGAGGTCAATAACGTCACTCCAAACCACCCGTAATACGAACGAGGCTACACCACCGGTAAAGTATGCCAATGATTTACCCGTATATATACTACAGACTTTGAGCAGCAGCCACAGTCATGTCCTTAGAAACCACACCCTGGTGCTACGTAATGCTTACAGATCAGAAAAGCATCTCATCTGGTACATCCCGGTGCTCCAGACTCTTCTCCCCTCACAACCACAGTGGGACTGGTAATTTCCGCCATTCCTTCAAGGCCCAAATGAGATTTCCATCCCGGGTAAAAAGGGCTGATGGCTGGTTAGGTTTAGGTTAGTCAGATCAGATCAAGTCTTTAGGTTTTTTTAGGGCTCAAGGCCAAAGGCTTTGTCAGCGTTCTCTCATCATTCTGTTTTTACAGTCTGCCTGCCTCCAGTACTTCAAATTTGGAGAATAGGAATAGTTAAAAAGGAAATTAACTACAAGTTTTTATTCACATTTTCAGTTTGCGTGAGTGGAAATGCCAAAAATTCGGTAAAATCTTTTTAATATCACAAAAAACGTTTTTACGCTTGGCTGAGGTGGAAAAAGACAAAGTGCAATGGAAACATATTTCGCAAATAAATGATGACGTACATAAAGCGTGTGACTTCAACGTCCACTGAAGCTGAAGAGACGTAAAATAGCGTCAGATTAAAACAGCCTCCTCATCGCTCCACACACATCTGATGTAACCTTCCTCACATTAACAGATGACACAAACTGAAACGTCACATTTCCATAGAGTTTTCTGGGTTGTGTTTCACTGTTTGAAGTTCGACTTGAGCTCTTTTGATTACGTTATCTTGTCAGGCCTTCCTCTTCTGCAATGGTATAACGGTTTTCAGACTGGAGAATTGGCGCCACCTACTGCGTAATCGCTGTATCACGGTAGTAGATGGAAACATTCATGCATCGTGTTTCTCAAGGAGTAAAGTCATTATTATTATTTTAGATTATAACATTTGTTTGAATTTTTGTTAAAGGAACAGTGTGTATTATTTTGGGGGATCAATTTGCATTAGAGTCTTTTGTGCTTTTACGTTAAACTAAAGGTACCATAGTTCTCCGGCACGGTAACGTGAGCCGCAGAGTGCCGAACCGTGGTACCACAAGCCGACTTCCGTTGCTCCTAAAGTAGTGTTAATATGGTAAGGATGGCCTCTGAGCGAAGCGAACGGCGTTACCACGGACTTGCACGTGGCAGCTCACGTTACCGCAGTCTTGGAAACTCAGTTGCCACACCACTAGATGCCACCAAATCCTTCACACTGTACCTTTAACTTCATATGGTTGTTGTAGCTCACCATGCATCTTTGAGGTTCATTACAAATTGTAAAGCTCTGACTCACCACTGTGAGTTGTACTCTCGGGTGGGTTTGCCTGCACTGGCAACCCGTAGGCTCTCCCATTGGTACATCCTTATATATAAGGTGATTCTGGGTCTGCTCCCACAATACTTAAGTGTTTTATTACGCATTAAACTTGTGGACAGTATTCACTGCGTTAACACGACTTCTTTGTGCTCTCTGCCCCAAAAACTCGGACAAAAATTGGGGAAAGGGCTTTTGCATATTCTGAACCCCTCAGCCTGGAATTTGCTCCATAATGACTTGAAAGTCAAGGAGCTGGTATCATTAAACATTTTTATCTTCCCTTGTTGGACAGCTGACTCCCAGAAAAGTTCCTTTTGTCCCCCAATTTCCTTTAGATAGTTCTCCTTTAATGCAATTTGAGTGCTTTTAGTGTTTGTGAACTGTATTTTGTATCTATTTGTGTCTCTGTCTGCAACTTTGTGTTCTTGCTGCTGACCGTCTTGGCCATCAGGTCTCCCTTAGAAAAGAGGTTCTTAATCTCAATGGGACTAACCTGGTTAAATAAAGGTTAAATAAATAAAAGAACTGTTAACACCTACATTTCTTTTTTCCGCCCAAATGGTTTTACATCTTCTATTTGATCTGGTCGGTTGTGTTTTCACCACAGGATCATCATGCTCCCTTCTCTCATACTTCCAATTATGCCTTGAACTATTCCTCAATTATTCCCGATCCACAAAACGAGGCTGTTTCATATCTGTTTGTTTTGAGAAGTGTTTTTTGAAATAATTAGCCCACGCAATGTTTTCTTTAGGCTGCTGTTGCGTGCTTTATGGACTGAGAAACGCCGAGCAGCAGTCAATGAATAACAATCGTTAAAACACAATAAAAGCTCCACTCTGTCACTCATCCAGCCTGAAAGCCATATAACCATAGACAATAGATATGATTAGGAAGTCTTTTTCTGCTCTTCAGGGACACATCTTATTAACCTTTGTTTCTGTTAAGCATTGAGTTTTTCCTAAATTCTTTATTACACTCAAAGACATTTCTTCCTATTTTCAATGATTACATTAATTACTCTATAACGTGCAGCTCCAGTGAACTGTTTCAGTGCCCTGTGCTGTTTAATATGTTACCTGAGGCACTAAAACTGGATGATATTTTAAACTTTCCTCCACTGCCATCCCACACTGAAGTGGGTTATTATGCTGCAATAAATGTTGCTCACGCCAGCAGAGGAGCAGGAGCTGATGTAGCAGGCCAATCGTTCGCGTGGCTGGTTAATGTGTAACCTGTTGGGCTGGTGCTGTAGGGACAGGATAACCTGCTTTGTTAGTTGTGTCCAGACCTTCTCTTTGTCGGCCGTGAAGCACCAAGCAAACCTCAAAGAACTAACACCAACAGAAGCTGACTGATCAAAGGCTTTGAGTCAATGCACACCCTATGCAAAGAAGTTGCAATGAGTAATGAGTGGAGCTGATGAACAGCTGACAGCCAGCAGAGGAAATTACTCTCACTGTCACTTTGCTTTGAACTGCCGTTGTCTTTGTCTTTAGTTATGAAAAGAATAAACAGATGGGAGGATAACAAACTAAGTGGGTGAAACCAGCGAGGTGCTCTGGTGGCTCAGTGGTCCCAAACACGCAAATACAACATCCAGCTGGTGACCTTTACCACATGTTATCCCCTCTCTCTCCAACCCCGTATCATGCCGAAGAGTGTGATAAACCCGCCTGTCCACCAGAGGAAAGCGTGTTAGGGCGTATTCACACCTGCCTTGTTTAGTTCGGTTGAATCAAACCTTGGAGCGTTTACCTTCTTGATGCGGTTCATTTGGGCAGGTGTGAAAACAGCAATCACACTCGGGTGCAGCACCAAAACAAGCGAACCGAGACCTCCTTGAAGGGATGGTCTTCCAAACGAACTGCGGTACGGTTCGGTATGCTTCGTTTTCGGTGAGAACATGATCCGACCTAATCGACCCAACTGGTGACAGCATTGCGCATTTTTGGATTAAGCCAGCTCCGGTAGCGAGCTGCGCTGTGCATGTCAACACCAGACACCAGACAACATTACTACAAAAGAGCCTACACTCGCCCACGCTATTCACATCAGTACTAAACAGGTGTAACGTCAGGCTGTGTTGAAGACCTCGGGCATACCTGATGGATCTTCGGAAATATTTTTGGCCGATGAGCACGTCACAGTTTAGGAGGTTAATGCACGCCTCCTCCTCCGTCCTCCGTACGTCTTGATATGCACCTTCGGCGCCTCCAGTGCATCAATACATTGTTTTACAGTCGCAGCCGCGCCTCATTTTCAAACTGTATCGTTTGCCTTGAGTGAAAAAAAAAGATGACCAGAGCCAAGATCAACTAACTTACAAAACAAAACAGCGGTCTGGAACGCCAGCCTACTGGTTGAAACTCCTGTGTTTGTTGGACCCATCCAACACCCCTCCTGCACGCCATAAGCAGTCTTTCATCCTTTTCATTCTACGTCACGAGCTCTGAGCGTAGCATATTTACGTGGATCCATTTACATGGCAGTCAGTACAGACTACATGGCGTACTAATGAAACGCCTAAAGCAAGAACGGCGTTCTTATTGCACGCTTTTACCTTACGGATCATCGTGTCATTCATACACCTTTTGGTGTGACAGGGCTGCTCTCTCCCCACATCTCCTCTAGTGGGCATTCAGACAAAATATGATTCAGGAAGTCCAGTTTGAGTGATAGATCCATGAGTTTGAAGACTTGTTAGACACCAAAACACTGCCAACCAATTCATAACATTATGAGGAAGGATTTTACTGCTCTGGAAAGTTTTTGCAGCAATAACCGTTTTATCTTTTGTTGCAACGAATGAGAGGTAAACAGTTGAAATATGGCGTTCATGTCGCAACGTCATCTACCAGGAATGTGAGCTTGCACGTATTAGATTGAACAACGAGACCCACGCCGAATTATGTTGCACTGTGTTTCTACAAAAGTTGCTCTCAATGCGGCCTTACTCTGCTAGCTGCTACAAAAAGAAGCTAAAAAAGCCTAAAAAGTATATAAAGTAAGTAAAATTAAGTAAAAAAGGGACGACTAGCGGCAACAACGCAAAACGCACTGCGAGAAATGTTCAGCCACCGACGGACGGCCAACTGTCCGCTTGATGTGTCAGCACCCTCAGTAACCACACAGACCTGAAGAGCAAGCTTTTCCTGCCACACTCGATTTGGAACATTTGGCTGGGAAAAGGATGGGCTGAACTATGGGGAAAAACCTTAACATACAACAACCAAGCGTGGGAAAATGCACTCCTATGTTACCACACCATTCACCCTCAATTTCATGGCAGTCCTTTTAAAGTGCCACAAAGTGTGATAAAGCTTTAGTGATAGCTTAAGGTCTATCATTAAAGACTTAACACTGAAGAATGCAGTCTGAAAGAAAACATGTTTTATTTTAAAATCTTATCTCATCAGTGTGCTGCTCACTGGAACACACTGGGGAGTAGTATGTGTAGCATATTGAGGCTTATGTACCTTCACACAGTAATTCTTTTAAGTCGTGTAAGGCGCTTGAAAAGCTTTTATTAAGAAATGGGAGACCGGCACTTCTCTAATCTTTATGCAACGTGACTTCATGTAAAACGCTTCTTACTATTTCCTCGGTATTAGTCATGAAAGTCTTTGGTTTACTGTAAGAGAGATGCATATCCTTCACATGCTGTTCTTTAGTAAAGAGGTTTACTTCCCCAAAAGCTTCTGTTTCCAGACTATTGTGATGTCAAGTGTGTCTGTGTGTACTGGTGTGAGAGCGTTGATCTTTGTGTTCGTGTTTGTCAGCTGTTCCCCCCCCTCCGTCCCTCCCTCGAGGCCTGTCACACTGCATCTTGTGATACGGCAACCACACATGCGTGATTGCACGCCCCGATACAGGCATGACTCAGCCACCTTTTGACAGAGATTTAGCAGATCTGCTCGAACGGAGCTGCATGTGGTTTCACTTTAACGTGGCGTGCATCAAACACGATACTGTGAACTGGATGAGTGGATTTACGTTAAGGTGTGTGCGGTAAATCTCCGCGTGCAAAGCCACTGGTGAGTGTTGGTATATGTGTGTGCAAGGATGTGTATGCGTGTCCTCCAGTAAAGGTGACCACTAATGAGCGACTACAGCAGAGTGACCCTGTGGTCTGCGGAGAGAGTCGATGTGTTGTGGCTGAAAACACGCACGTTTGTGTATGAATATTCACTTCTAGGTCAGTCTGTGTGTGCGTGTGTCTCTGTGTGTGTTTCCGTGTTCAAGTGTGTATCATGATGACCACCACCCCCTCATTACCTCCATCATGGCTGGAAACAATCAGCCGCTCTGCCCCGGTTGCAGGCCAGAGTCAGGCGCTGCGAACCTACAGACCTAGCATTAGATAAGCCTCGATCACCACAGCCTGACTGGCCTCAGATTGGATCCAGCTTTCCAAACTACAGTACGGGAAGCACAATCGCACAAACCCAAATCAAAATAGCCATCCCCCCCCCCTCCCTTTCAACCATACAGCACATGCTGGATGCCTAGACATAAAATTTATTGATCTCCATATATTGTCAACATGTGACTTTTAAGTTGAGGCTTGATACAGTTGGAAAAAGTGAGGTCAACCACCATTAACGGATTATTATCAATGTGATTTATGGATGCTATTAAAGCATGGGTGCATAAAGTGCACAGTAATGCTTACAGAGTTGTAGATATATGTATTTACTTTTACGTGCATTTTTTATTAGGGCTCTCAATCGTTTAAAATATTTAATTGTGATTAATCGCATGATTGTCCATAGTTAATCACGATTAATCGCACATTTTTTATCTGTTCAAAATGTACCTTAAAGGGAGATTTGTCAAGAATTTAATCCTCTTATCAACATGGGAGTGGACAAATATGCTGCTTTATGTAAATGTATGTCTATATTTATTATTGGAAATCAATTAACAACACAAAACAATGACAGATATTGTCCAGAAACCCTCACAGGTACTGCATTTAGCATAAATAATATGATCAAATCATAACATGTCAAACTGCAGCACAACAGGCAACAACAGCTGTCAGTGTGTCAGTGTGCTGACTGGACTATGACTTGCCCCAAACTGCATGTGATTATCATAAAGTGTGCATGTCTGTAAAGGGGAGACTCGCGGGTACCCATAGAACCTATTTACATTCACTGATCTGGAGGTCAGAGGTCAAGGGACCCCTTTGAAAGGGACATGCCAGTTTTTCCTCGCCAAAATTTACCACAAGTTTGGAGCGTTATTTAACCTCCTTCACGACAAGCTAGTATGACATGGTTGGTACCGATGGATTCCTCAGGTTTTCTTCACTCAAGCTTTAAAACTGAGCCTGCTACAACGATAAAGAAATTAGTGGCGTTAAAATGAATTTGCATTAATGCGTTATCATCCCATTAACTTTGACAGCCCTCACTTTTATATAAGGCTTTGATTGCTCTGGTAATTTCTAACCTAAACAACATGCACTTCGTGGTTGAGTCTAAATAAACCCCAACCTGTCAGAGTTTTCTAAGCACATGATTGCAAAATCTAATACCCTGTTTCAAATCTATTACTATGTCATAGAAGACATACAGTATGTAAACGTTCCTGTGTTGGCAACTGACTACAAAGCACAGACAACACCAGGACTGGAACTTTATTACAGAAAGGGTGACCTGGTAATGGAGAATCTGTGTCTGACTATCGTTTCTATTGGTTATGAGAATATTTTAGTATCCAGCTTTATATTTTAATACAAAACCACTTCATCTGTGACTGTGTCCAAAAGTTAATATACCTCACAATCAAATTACACCAAATCCATTATAAATGCAGTGAGACAGACATGTTGTGTGAGAATACTTAAATGCCAAGGGAATAATAGTTAATATCTTTTCTTGACAGACCTGTCTGCTCTCAACCTCTAGTTACACAACAGAGAATAAGGTCAATTCACATGATGCTCCCTTTATGATGTGGTACCAAATCTGTTTAAATACAGCGCTGATACCAATGTTTTAAAGTTTTTAATTAATTGGGTGATTTTTAGAAATTAATTTGTAATTTGTTCTGAGATACAAAATGCTTTTTTATTTTTTTTTACTTTTGATAAATTAACAAAAATGTGTTTTTCTTGTCCTTTATGTCTTGTTCTGTTTCATCTTTTATTTCCACAATTAATAATATCATGACATGAATCAATATTTTCCTGGCTTTGATTTTTCTCTTTTACTAAACTGTCACTACCTGGTGTAATATATCGCTAAATCGTGCTTTGGATGTATTTATATGATTACTTATTATGTTGTTTATTTAGTGAGTTATTACAAGCTGCTCGGTCCACTCTGACAATCTTTTTGATGCAGAAAACCGCTCTGATTAAACTTGCATAAATGACCTACTATACTTGCAGTAGATCTGCATGCAATAAGTTCTTCTGTGGAGGTATATCACTGTAGGTCACTGTTAATAATCTAGATATCACCATAATAGTACAGCAATAACCACGGCAGATTTACTACAACTTGTATTTTCTACAGTTGCTTGCCTAGCTGTTTTGATCCTTGAAAGAAAAAAATAAGAAAGAAAAAGAAACAGTCAGTCAAAGACACGGCAGGTGTGAAAAGGATACAGGAACAGATAATACACTTTGAACAGTTGTACTACAACACATTCTTGTCCAACAGCTGATGAGGAACGGCTCATCTCTGAAACTCTTTGGTAAACTCCAGTCCACGTGACAAAGAAACTATCAATCATACACACACCAATATACAAACCTTTGATGTATGTGGAAAGGTATGCTAAAACTTACAAAATACATTTCTGCATGCATGCACAGGACACATGTTGAGACAGTCGCAGAGAGGGCAAGGTACTCTGAGATGCCTGCACACAAACAAACACACAGACAGACACTGGGCTCGGGACAGTGGGAGCAGGCCAGGCTGTTATTCTAGTGCAGGCTGGCGGAGTTGACCGTGTAATCTCCAGGGTGGAGTCCATATTGGGTTTCTAGGCAATTCACTGTTTTTGGCCCGCTTGTTTTGTGATTTAGCTAAAGAGAAAAAAAAGAGTGAGAGGGAGAAAGGGAGAGAGGGAGAAAGAGAGAGCGAGAGAGAGAGAGAGAGCGAGAGAGAGAAAGAGGACAACAAGTGTGGGTTGTTTTTCTTACTGCCCGGCATATTGTTGATGAGTTGTAATGCAGTGTAACACAAGTGGTGGTTAACCTCAACGGCCAAGGGGAAGAGAGAGAGGGAGGGAAGAAGAAAACGAAAGACAAAGCAAAAGAAGCAATGGGGGGAAAAAAGTGTGGAAGAAAAAAGAGAGGAGACAAAACAAAGGAGGAGACAAGCTTAAGGGGGTTGGTGGGTCGGTCTCGAGCAACTTGTGGAAAGCTGGTGGTGCGACCATGCCTGCTTGCATTTTCAATTATAGTGGGAATGCGGTATGGGGAAGTTAGAACGTATTATGCACGGTGACATGACGGCTTGTGACTTGCAACAGATACCATCTGTCATTGTTGCGCTGCAGGGAGATAAGACTGTAAAGACTGTCAAGGCTGTCATTGTCAAATGCCTTCAGTGGCAAACACACTGATTTAAAGCAACAGTACACTCATTTTTTCAAAATATCGGGTTTCTTTATAGCTTTGTTTCTTCATTTGTTAGTTTGTGAAACAAATCCAGCAAGTTTTTTTTATTATTTTGACTTACAATAGACATATGTCTGTTTAAATTTCATGCCATTTGTTAACAGTGGAAATACACATGTTGCTGCATGCAGTTCTATCTTTGCTTTATGCATTCATAGCCTTATAGGGAGAAAGCATCATCAAAAAGATGAACAAATATGAATAACACTGCTGAAACAAGTAGTTTGGTAACAAATAAATCCACTGCTCAATCATCAGATAATGAATCCACAACAATTTTGATAATCGATTAATCATTTAAAGATGCTAAATGCGAGATTGGGAGCATTTCTATTGGCTCCGCACGGCTCTCAAGATGGCGACGGTTGAGCCGCCGGCTCTCAACCAAAGAACGTACATTGGAAAGAAGTGAAAGTCAATTGTTCGTTTCATTGCAACATTAGCGCCCAGCCACTTCGGACTGAAAGCAACTACCGGACGCCACTGAAACTGAAAGAGTGCCGTACAAAAGTAAAACAAAATGATTTCTATTCTATTGTCATATTCTACTGAAATGGGCTGCGCTGTCAAAGAAAACACCAGAATTTGATCTCTTTGCTTCTATAATCTTTGTCTCAGCTAACGGTGCTAACAGCACTAACAGTGAAAACAACTGCAACACTGCTGACGGAGCTAACAGTGTTAACCTAGAGGGGGAACCAGAGGGTGGGTGCTACACTTCTGCAACGGCGCCGTCGGCCGGGGCGGCGTTATCAGCTGTAGCCGCCGTATGAGAGCAGTGCAGTACAGAGCGGCGACTGTGAGCTAGCCAGTGGGGCACGCTCACATGCACGAACACCTATGCCGGTCCGGCTATGTCAACAAAGCACAGAGAAGCTCTGATTACAACACACACACACACAGAGGGAGAGCGACTTCATTCTCTGCTCAGGTAGACATTACTCTTCTATATCCTTACATTGCAAATAGTTGTTTGATGCTCTATTAATGCTCTGAATATCATAGAGAGCACCTTTAAGTCGCGAAAATGCCCAATATTTTGGGGTATTTTGACTGAAAGAAGTAACAACTAAACTGTTAATCAATAAAAGTAATCAACAGCTGACTCGATAATGAAAATAATCCTCAGTTTTAATCTAATTAAATGCAGAAATTAGAACCTAATTACCTCTGACTAAAACCTGACTTGCGTGAGTGCTAAGAAGAGATTGTTTTGATATGTTGGCAGCCATCTGCCGCGGCATGCTGTCATAGCAATGACAGCACAGTCTGAACGGCTGGTGTGACAGACGACAGACACAGAGCTGCCCGGCGGGCTCAGGGAGGGGCTACCCAAGCACGCACGCACACACACACAGCACCTGCATTCCCACAGTAGTCCAAGTCAACAATCACAGTCCCATCCCCCCTCCTCGACCCTATCAGAGAGGGGAGGGACGGGGTGAGTGTGTGTAACGGGGGGGTGTGGGGGGAAGGAAACTCTTGGAGAGCCGGAGAGAGAGAAGGGAGTGATTTAAGCTCTTCTCCCCTGGATGAGGGAAGCCTGAAGGGCCCGGACGGAGTGGAGGTGGGAGTAGAGCCGGAGAGGGGTGGGGGAGTGTGAGTGATGGAGGGGGGGAGAAGGGTCAGAGGAAAAAGGGAGGGGGAGTGATCCAGCTGAGACAGCAGATCTCCACAGAGGCCCAGTGCCAATGTCAAGGTGCTGAGTGAGCTGTGCGGGGAGCTGCAAACACACACAGAGGCTTACTCTCCATTTAAAATAGCCACATGCACAAACACACTCCTCACTGGCCTTCCTGCAAAACTCAATAGTGAATATTCAAACTCCAGACACTCACATGCATGCATGCAAACACACACACACACTCTCTCTCTGCTCTCAAGTGCCTTCTCGCCCTCTTCCCTCCAGAGGAAGCTTCCCTCTTCACCTCTCTGACAGGACGAGACAAACTGACAGGACGAGCCAGGACGGCCAGAATGGGCTCCATTGTGCCCTAATTACCAGGCCTGCTGAGATGCCCTTTGACCCCGAGACACAGGCTGTTTGGCCAGCGGTGGGCTGGTGGGAATGACCCTCTTGGCCGACACTGACCTTTTCGATGTTCACTTCTCACCACAAGCCGCCTCTGAGCCCACTTGATGTGTCTATGTGTGTTTTTGTCTGTGTGGAAGCCTGCTGAGCTGAGCTGAGCTGAGCTGAGCTGAGCTGTGTGTGAGCAGTTACTTCTTTGCGTGCAGATGCAGCAAAAAGGGATTGGAGTTGGCTCATGAAACTTGGGAGTTTAGAGTTTAATGCAAAACATATCAGATAAAACAAAACATTTTGCCGTCCAACTCTGGTTGATTTTTAGAGCAACTCCTACTGGTTAGTTACGACGACTTGATCAAACTCCTTCTTGTCCAGCATCTGTGAGAACACAAGCAGAATATCTTATCTATTCCTTATCACTCTGACTTTGGCCCAGTCTTCTCTGGTCTTCTCCAAAGACTACAGACTCCCTGTGTGAGAAGGAAGAGACATTATATCCAGTCAGCTTGCCCTTCTGTTTTGGTTCTTGTCTCTGTCTGAGGTTCACTGCAACCCTTTATCTGCTCTGCTTATCAGGCCGACTTCAGCTCAGACACTCCTGGCCTCCCTCTTCCTCAGCAGTATGTCACGGAGGAGACGTACAGTATCGAGACCTCCAGACTAATGTCTGTCTCTCACTCTATCTCTATCTGCTTGTCCGTCTCTATCTCTGTGTCTGTCTCGGTTCCTAAGCACCGTTGGAATAAGAGTGAACGGATGAATCAAGCTGTCTGCTGTACAGACTCTCAATATGTGTCACCTTGTTAATATGTTGATGAAGTTAATTGATTGTATCAACTGTAAAACTGAGTTTCTCCACAAAGAATCACACAAAAGCACCATCAAACACGGCAGATAGACAAAATGAGTGACTATCTTGCAGCTAAAGAGCTACTGGAGTTGGTGAAGACCGAAACCAGAAGTGAAAACTGGACATACGTTGATCAAGTGGCGAAAAACTCAACCATCTGTGGTTGAAACGCTGCCAGTCATATCCACATAAAAGAAAAGTAGAATTGCGAAATGGGAAGTGTTTCATGTTATTTTTGCCCCATGACAAGTCTGCTTATGTTAAGCAACACATGCACAAGACTTCTCTTGTGACTACTGCCTCTATTTAAAACCATCAATGTAACATCATCACTTTTTTGTGTGTGTTTTTTAACCGTGAATGTTGTTGCTTTTATTTCCACTTGACCCATGTCAAACGACTCTTGGAAGGAGGTTTCTCAGCAAGTGTCATATACAGAAAATGTACTCTGGCACAACAAAGGGGCTTATCTGTGTCACTTGGCACCAATCAAGGCCAACAATAACACTCCTGAAGCACAGCAGACAATGGAAATGACTCTTTATTACTAGAGCTTCTTGTATTGTTTGCCAGTGAGCTCACTACCTCCACTAACAGCGCTGTCAGCGCTGGAAGAGCTCTCTGCACTGCATCAGCGTTTTATCATTGAACTAGGATTACACAACATGCTTTCTATTTTCTTTGATAGTGTAACTATAAGAGATTTTCATTTTATGGCTGTGAGATGGCAGCGAAGAGTAAAAATGTGAGACTTGAGTTCTGCAGCGTATCCTCACACAACGGTTGGTATAATATCTGACGAAAAGTTAGTCCTCCTTTTTTTGTGCGTTTTCCTACGAATGTCCAGCAACATGCGACACACGTGTCAATTTCCACTTGTTAAATGCAAACAATCTTTTCAAAATAAACTTCCGTCTTCACAGGAAACAACTACTACAAACTACTACTACTTTATACTACACATAAATGGAATATAATATTAATAAGTTTGTTTTCTTTAGCATATCACCTGATAATAAGAATCGTTGTGTTTTCGTTACCTTCCTATCTACATAGGCGGCAGGTCCTCTCTCCACGTTGCCCCCCGTGTAGCACCTCAATGTTTCTACAGTAGCCCAGAACCAAACCAAACTCTGTTAACTTTTCCTCCTCAGGCTGGAGTTCCCGTACCCCAAGACCCATGTCCGCCCGAGACCCAGCCTCCTTTATACAGGCCTTGGTTCACCATTACGTAGATTACATACAATTGATTTTGTGGGATATATATACAAATTACTTTTCATAGGTATAGCTATGAACGGTGTATGAGTACAGCCTGGAGTTATGATATGGCTGTTCGACTCTATTTACATCATTTGAGACAGGATAAGCTGCTCCGCCTGTACATTCGGGCTCTGGCTGCATAACAGACACAGGGTGGGGAACCCTTTTTTGATGCTCACCATTCAAAGTGATGTAAATATGCAGTTCCCATTCATGGCCCCATTTACTGATTCAAGCTCAAATACCAGCTTCCCGATGTGCTCCATTGTGCCGTTTGAGACTAGGCGAGGCCCGTATCCTGTGTGGACTACAAAGTTAATTGCACACAATTGAAAGGTGTGTCACTTTAATTCTTCTACAGGGAAACACAGGGCCCAGAGGTATAGAAAAACACCCACCATTATACTCCCATAAAATCATTAGTCATTTACTAAAAAGAAACTCACTATGGAATACAGACGAGCTTGTTAAGTGTTTTGCAAAAACCTGACGCCGTTAAAGCAAATGGGAGCCGACAGGAGACTGGGCATAGAGCGGCTGGAGCAAGTCGGGGGAAACATATAGGTGTGCACATGCACACACACGCCGTGATTTACTGTGGGCACCAGCAACCCCACTGTTGCCTGAGGGATGTGTCTGGGCACAGAGTACCATAGGGCCAATGTCTGAACCACAAGTGGCCCAGTCAAACCTTTACACAGTCATAAACACGCCGGCATTAGTAACAGCTAGTTAAAATCATTCAATGAAGGAAGGCGCTAGACTGCTATGGCACAACACCCTGCTGCAATAATAAAATGTACCTTATTCCCATTTTTAATCTGCTACCGTATAATGGGATGGCAACGTCCGTCTGTGTCGGTTGGTGCACCACTTTGGCCTAGACGGAAATATCTGAGCAACTATTGGATGGATTGACGTGAAGTTCTACACAGAAACGTACAGTAAGTCCCCAGAGGATGAATCATATCGACTTTAGTGATCCTCTTACAACTATTGGATGCCTTACCAGGAAATATGGTACAGATATTCACTGGGCTCAGAGGGTAAACTCTAAGTACGTTGGTCATCCCTTAATGTTTTCATCTAGCTCCATTACCAGGTCAAACTTATAATTTGTCAAATACTTTACCGAATGCATGTCAAAGTAACGGCATTCCTATCAGCCTCGACTATACTGTGTTTAGTGCTAATTAGCAAATTAGCATATTAACACGCTAAAGTAAGATAGTAAACACGGTAAACAAAACAATTATACTTTGAGGAATATAAACATGTTTTTTCTACAAATCCCTTTTATCCTTAAAGGTGCCAAATTAGAAATTCAGAGCATATCTATTGCCAGAACGGCGTTATTAGATGTAACCACCGTGTGAGCAAATTAAGAGCATGTGCACATGCACTAACATGCACTAAAAGGCACGCACGGCCGGCCCGGCTATGTAAACAAAGCACAGAGAAGCTCTGATTATAGCACACACAGAGGGAGACTTCATTCTCTGCTCAGGTAGACATTACTCCTCTATATCTTTAAATAGAAAGTTGCTATTTGCTGCTATATTAATGTTCTGAATATATTCTACAGAGAACGTTTAAAAAAGCCAAATCTCCCAGTGCATCGGTGTTTAATGTTGTCTGGACACATGCAGCCAAACAAGAACTAAATAAAATACGATCTAAATTAAGGCAGTTATTATTTCAAATCAGGACAAAATATATCAGAAAATAAGTAAACAAGACTAAGAATCTGAATAAGCATTTCTAGAGTACAGTTGTACCAGTACTCAACAAGTATTGGGGTTTGATAGCCAGGCCTGGGTGTAACGAAGTCTTCAGCAGCCACCAACTGAGAGGTACATGTGCCAGAGTCAGTCACTTGGCATGATGGGAAAATAGCCAAACAACAGGACCAATTACAGGCTTCACGGGAACGAATTACAGTTGATGAGCTAAATCAATGTTTCACCTACTACAGCCTTTACAGATTTATGGAGTTTTACGGGCACATGCTGGTTGAATAGTAGAGATAAACATCTGCATAAAACACACAGTCATACATGCAGTATTATACATATCCTCCATTATGTTCCCCAGGTACCCGCTTGATTTAATAGCAGTGACATTTACACTCAGGGTCTCTGGAGTCATTTACACAGCTTGGCATTATTCACAGCTGGTTTACTGTTCCATGCAGTATAGACTGAATTAATAGCACTCAAAAGTAGGGTGGCACCAGGACTACTTAGCACTGTGTATTAGTGAGACTGCATTTCCCAATAAAACACAGACCCCTGTTTCATGAACTGTACACTGACCCCTTCATAACCTTCTTAAATAAGCTCACACCTCCCGGCTGATAATGAACTGGTCCATGCAGGAGTATATTAGTGGTCAGGTCCAACCCCGAAAGTAGTGAGGGCATGTGGCCAAGACAATAAAATATATGTGCAGAAAATATATCCCAGGGCTCTGCGAAAGTTGGGCAATTAAAATGGAAATGTACCATGGGTATTTACAGCCAGCGAGCGAGCCCACAGTGGGTGCTACCAAGATGCAGAGAGAGAGAGAGAGAGGGAGGGAGAGAGCTGACGAGAGACAGTGGCAGTGTACAACATGATTTAGATGCTGTGAGTGAGACTGCAGACCTATAATCCTGAAGGCACAGAACCAGACAGAGGCGGAGGAAAGAAGAAGGGGCAAAAAAAACAGGGAGTGAAAGAGTGATAGAGAGACACACACAAAGGCAGATAGAAAGAGAGAGAGAAGGACTGCGAGATGGAGAGCGAGCAGCCAGACATGCAGGCAGACTGTCCGTCTCTGGTTTGTGGGAATGCGGTGAAGACACAGTAGTAGGCAGGGTCCCGGCTCTGAAATTAGAGAGTGGCGCTAAGAGAAGGGAGCCAGAGCCAAAGGCCGTCTGGGAGCTGCCAGGGGCTGCATCCCCAGCGCACTGCCGAAACATGATTTACTGCTGGACCGCACTACAAACAGCACACCGCCCCTGGTGCGCTATCTAACTCGCAGCAGCAGCAGCAGCAGCAGCAGCAGCACACCGCTCGTTGCATGCTATCGAGTTCACAACGCTATAAAGATACCACATCAACGGTGGGAAGTGTCGACGTGAGAAAGACCAGTTCGGGTTTGGGTGCAGCAAAGTGAGTCTGTTGGGTCAGGAGGAGTAAGGCCAAAAATAGCAAAAAATAGTGTGTTAAAAAACCACAAAGGGTTAGGGTGGTGTGGGTGTGTTGCAACAGGTACCAGCAGGGCTGGGTGACATGGAGAAAATCAAATATTAAGATATTTTTGACCGATCGATGTTGCAACAATATTGTAAGGTTGACCATTGGTGCTTTAACAAAATATTTAAAATGAGCTTTTTGATAAATAATCATCAGTAATGTGAATATAACGACTAATGCCGACCTTCCACCAAACGACTTTTCAAGCGATTTCACTGTCGCAGACAAATTTCCAATGTTGGAATAAAATCACAATCTTTGCTAGAGAGTTGCGGCGCCCTCCCGTGATCTCGATCGTTTAGTGTAAGGTGGTCATAAAACTCAGTCCAAGCTGTCTTAAGTCAGTCTTTTTCTCGTCTTGACGTTAAATCAAACATCATCTCTAAAGGAATCTAGTTGTAGTGTTGTAAATAGTGACCCTGCAAGATCCCCAGTCTTTGTTAAATATTATAGTCTGTGACTTAAGACTCATTGTTACTCAGAAGTCTTTTCAAAGTCTCCTAGTGTACGGTACGCATTAGTGGGTAAAGGCAAATAATAGAACAACTAGAACATTCTGCTATGCTCAGACTATTACATCACTTTACTGTAAAGGCAGCCTTTAAAAGTAGGAAAACAATATCCCAAATGTAACACAATATCTAGTCTCATACCATGATATCGATATCATATTGATATATTGTCCAGGTCTACCAGTAAGAAGATGAAATACAGTATTGGATGTTTGTCAGACTGCACAGTCATTTATAATCCTGTGAGAGATTTGTTGGAGCAGTGGAGAGCTATCACAGTCATTTTTTCCTTTCCCTTGCAAGGTCAACAGTAGAATTACGTTGTACCTGTATTGTGTTCACTGACGTTAATGAGGCTGCATTATGACACAGCACTTATGTCAGTCTAGACATGAAGTAATGCATTCTGGCATTCTGAAATGAGCAAAACACTGAAAGCTTAGCAGCTCCAGGGTGTTGTTCTGTAGAGGACAACGACCTCTGACCTCCCCGTGGCAGGCGGACAGTGAAAAGAACATTCCCCCTGTAAATATGAATACATTCTTTCCACTGAGAACACAATGCAGCACAAGCATATTACCACAGATCTACATCTTTTATCCATTTTAGATCCAGAGGCAGCGCAAAGAAGCCAGTGCACGAAAGGATTCAGAGATTTAATCAGGAAAGAAAAACACGGGGAAACTACGGTTGTTGTGTGACCAAGCTATCGCAGGCCAAGTCCAGACATGCAGGGAGATTCTGTACTGTATATGTGCTTGTGTCTGCAGTAACGGGGCAGTAAGAGTTTGGCCGCTGCCGCCGCGGTGAAGCTGTGTGTTCCAGGATTTGTATGTATGTGCATGCATGCATGCTTCCTTTGCCAAGTTTCCTCTCTTTGTTTAGACCGGCCCGGTCAGTCCGGCTCCCCGCTGAGCATGCCGCGGCCAAATACGCACACATATCAAAACACAGCACAACAACAGAGAGGGTGCTCGCAGGGCAGAGAGGTGCTGGGAATAGGAGAAAGACAGAGAGGTGTTCATACGGGCAGAGAGTGTTGGGCAAGTGGAGGTGGGATGGCGGCAGACTCTTTCTCACCCTGTCTAACAGAAGGGTAGGGAAAAGACAGACAGTGGGTCACTGTGACCATCACTCTAATTACAGAAGGAGAGGAAGAGAGTTGAGGAATATTCAATGAAAGTGGAGGAGTGAATAGAGCGACACCGATGACCCAGACGAAGGGAAGCAGGAGGCCAATGTACAGCGTGACCACTCTCAAAAACATCCTTATTCATGTACCAGTCCTTTTTGAGATTTAGGGCTCTTCTTTCAGACTAGTGGATAGAAAACATCCAAAATACACATTTAGGTGTTTATTTTACTAGACTTTGTTTGTTTGCGTCTGGAGATTTCTTCTAAATTCACCCAAAGTTAAACATACATTTTCAAAAAATGCACGCCTCTGCAAACCGGTCAAGTTGCAGTGTAAATCCACGTCTGTCCAAAATGTCATCATTTGATCCTGTTAGACATTTGTCTGAAATTCTCATAATTAGCATATTCATTCTTGAGTTATGGACAAAAGCGTGTTTTTTGTGAGGTCACGGTGACCTTTGACCTTTGACTACCAAATTCTAATCAGTTCATCCTCAAGTCCAAGTGGAAGTTTGTGCCAAATTTGAGGAACTTTGCTCAAGGGGTTCCCAAAACATCACCAGAATGGGACGGATGTGAGGTCACAGTGACCTTTGACCTTTGACCAAAATCTAATGAGTTCATCCTTTAGTCAGGGTGGATTTCAAATTTAAACAACAACAAATAAATAAATAAATAAATAAGTAAAGTGGGAATTAGTTCAATTCCCTGCTTTGAACTCCACACAAAGTGACAAATGAATACTTAAACACAGCGAGTGAATAAACTTCCTAAAGTTTATCTATCCATAATTAAGTTTTTTATACAGCAATTACGAACCAGTCCGACATGATTGTGCCGTGCAGGATGCCAACGTAATGTTGCACAAAGATTGAAGTCTGCAGATTGTTAATTCCTCCTTTTATTATCCCAAAAAGACTGAAGATGCCTGCTGTTGCTTTAAATACTTTCCAGTCAACTTAAATAGGCTGAAAAACAACCCCCTTCACCCTAAAATCCAATTGAGCATGACATAAGAACAGTGGAGGCCTCATTGAACTCTGCAGCATCTTTCAAGTCCAAAAGAATTTAAAAATCTCTTTAAAACAAAAAGACGTTTTACATCTCTGTATGTGGTCTGCCGAACATGCTGTTCGGCTTATTATGGCATTACTTGGTTTCAGTTAAGAATAAATATGTCCTCTAGGCTTTGATTCCTGCGTATTAATTCTGTTGTGATCGTAAAATCTAGAGAGAAATAACATCACAACTAAAGCCACAGCGAATACCCGCGGCACTAAAACGGGGATTACAGTAATAGTTCCTATTGATGCGGGCTGGAACTTGTTCTGGCTGCCAATATCCAACAATCAAGGAGAACATGATTGTGCACAATAGATTTATTGACGCATTCATAGATTGAAGGCGTGAAATGCTCCTCATGCTTTCCCCCTCCAGCTGTTTGCTGAGCTGAGACACTGCTGGGTGTGTGACTGCATTTGTATATTTATGTGTGCCTGGAGATCCACTTGTATTTTTGTATATGGTCTAATGTATAAATATGTATATATGAGCGTGTGTGTGTTTACCAGGCCCTCACGTCTAAAGCCCTCCGCTGGGTCTGGATCGGACCAGTCTAAACACACACACACACACACACACACACACACACACACACACACACACACTCCTGCCCCCCTCAAAGCCGTGCTGGTAAAGGCGAGGGGCCCTAAATGCCTTACAGATGGACTCCTAACAAACACAACACTCTGTCCCGGCCCTCAAGTATTTCCAGTATTTGGCCTTGCTGTAATTTACAGCATACTTACCTAATTGAGATGCTATTACGGTCAGGGCACGCATTCTTCTGCGTACGCCTGGTGCTAATGCACATGATATAAGCATGACATACATGGCACAGTATATCTGCCCTAATATAGCGGAGCGGAGTTAACCGCAGAGTGAGTGTGATGTATGGTCCACGTAGTGTACTTAGAGCAACACAAATAATGATGTGTTGAGCGGAGACGTGTCTGTGCAGGTCTGGAGGGGCATTAGAGGGTATTTTCCTCACTAAACAATGCTGACGGCATTACACCCAAAGACCAACGCTGCTTCCACATTAAACTGAATACCACTCTGATGACTAAATCATGACGGACTAAATACTGAACGTGAAAAACTGAGTAATAATAAGGTTGTTTTTTTTTCACACATTGATTAGGATGTGCCAGAGAAGTAGAAGTATTTCTTTCTTCATATATATACCGTTTATTAAGCGAGCTTAACAGACTTATACAGACTTATTTTGGAAGATATATTTTTCTATCTTTTATGTAATGTTAAATCTGGATTAGTAAAACGATCAGAACAGAGAGAGACATCAATTAATATAAAATAAATAAAAAATAAGTGCAAAAATAAATAAATTAATAAATGCAAAAATAAATAAATAAATACATAAATAAATAGAAGGGAAAATTAAACAGAAGAGAAATTAATAAGAGAATTAATACAAATATAAATAAATAAAGACGCATATTAAAACAGAAATATCAATTTATGTCACATTTTATCAGCTAATTAATGGCTACATTTATTTTTAATATTTTTTAATGACATTTATTTATTTATCGATTCAATTATTTATTTATCTATTTATTTTTCATTTTGGCAGGTTCCGTCCTCCATTTCTTCTGTTTAGTGCTGGGTGATAAATCAATATAATAATTTATCATCTTTCATTGGAATCATATCGTGATGAAATTATACATCAAGATATTGTGAAACACAATTACGTTATCTAAATTGATAATAACATATACTAACTGAACTTTCTCAGAAAATCTGTATTGATAATTATTCAGCTTCTGGGAATATCTCAGTGTAGTTAAATCTAACTATTAATATGATTACTCTGTATTTGTGTGCATGCATGTAATTATAGTCATTGTACAGCTGGAAATATATATATATATATATTTTCTCTCCATCATTTTGCACTAAAGTTTATAAATAAATGAGAAAATACGCAGTACTTTTCATTTGTCAAGTTTTTAATTCACACATAGGCTTTACCATGTATGTGGTTATTTCATACAGACTATTTACTTATCTAATTACCAGAAAACATGCTATATTGTGACATACATCGTTCTCAAGATATGAAATTACCGATACTGGGAGAGAAGATTTTGGCCACATCGCCCAGCCCTACTTCTGTTTTCAACGACGTGTTTTGAAATAAGTTATTCATTGATTCAAATTAATCGTGAAATGACAGATTATTTAATGCCAGCAAATAACAAATTAAACATTTATAGGTTTGGATACTAATATTTTTTCGACCTTGTGAAAAACGTTCAACCTTGAACAACAACAAAGGAAAGTCCCTAATTAAAGGCTGCTGCCTTTCAGCTCTACACGCTCATTTCAGCTTTAAGTTGCTGGGCTGCAACAACACTTCACAATATAATTAAATCTGTGAAACAAAGACTAAAAAAGCTTTGTTTTTCAGACAGACATTTACAGGCTGTAATGTGAAGGCATATTGTTGTAATTTCCCTGTCCCTTTCTGTCTATTGCTGTGAGTGGAAAAAAAATCCCGCTCCTATAAAACTGGGAGAGATTTACCACAAGCAGCGAGCTGACTTCATCCTAAAGCATGCAGCGAGCTGCGCTCTGAAAGGCCACGCTGAAGCCCAGAGACACTGGCCACTGTTTCAGCTTGTCGTTTGGGTATTTTTCATCGAGTGTGTCTGACAGAAAGATAACACACTGTCACGGAGTGCCATCCATCTTCGTTTCCAAGTCGCTCCTGGAGAATTCAATCTCGAGTGTGTGGGGTTAGACACACCGGTGATTAATCGACTCTATGCTTGTGTGTGTGTGTGTCGACCTATATCTTTGTCTTTGTGTGATAAATCACTGTCTAACCCTGTACAGGACACACAATGCCGGAGCCCCCTTCAGCCCGCTGAAGATAAATTCATCTACAAGTGATGTGCCGACAATAGCCAGACAAGAAAATGATTCTATGTTACTTACTCAGCTGCAGCATAAAGCGCAGTCACAGCGGTCGGCGTCTGGTGTTTTACGGGGGAGAGGGGAGTAGAAAGTGGGAATTTGTCAAAAAAAAAAAAAATTAAGTTGGACATGGACCAAGAGTGAGTATTGAGAAAGGCATGGGAACACACTCTTATGCACACACACACAAACATCAGGGCACAGAGTTGATGAATAATTCCTCAGGGCTGTTGGGAAAGTTCCTCTACGGAGGTGATTCAACTGTGACACCGGGGCTTTGCCTCCTGTGTGATTAAGGTTTTACTATTATGAGCAACATGCAAAGAGGTGACGCAACCCAGAAATTACACAACGTTATGAAATGCGTGCAGTGATGCGAGACAAACAAAAGGGTTGACGCTCGGAGATTCTGTCGCAACAACAACAACACGCAACTGAACTCAAGGGCACCCTTACCATGAGGAACCTACGGCAAACTTGACTCATTGTGTATTTTATCTCATAATACATCTCATGTAAACTGTCATTTAGCTCGAGCGTTATGTTTGGATGAGGCGTTATGTTGTAGTGATGATTTAGTGGTCGATACCAATACCAGTGAAATTCCACGACTCTCAATACCAATTTGGTATCACAGAAAAAAGCAAAAAGTAAAACAATAAATCCTGTGTACTTCAACATCCACTCCTTTATCACCGTTTGCATCCTGGTGTTTGTTATGAAGTTAATCAGGTCATAATTCCCTCTCTATTATCTATCTATATTGCTGTGAAAACATCTCCTTCAAACAATTGGATTTATACAAGTTTCTCACCAAAAACTACATTTTACATGATTACATTTGAACACATCATAACGTTAAAATTTACCTTTGCCATTTTTACTGAATAGAGCCTGAACGCATCATAATGTCAACGGCAGCTCCCATGTTGAAATCGGCAGGACGAGAGCCACAGTGTGTTCCAATCCGCGTACTTCTGTACTTACACTTACTACTTTGAGTGCATAAGTGCGTTCACACTGGGAAGTACGGCAAAATGCAGTGCACTCAAAGTACCCGGATGTTGTACTCAAAACGGTCAGATGGTTGAGTGTGGAACGCTGGACACTTTCCACACTCAAGTGTCGCCATCTTGGCTACTTATCGGAAGGGGCGGAGCCACGACCACTATTCAAACATACGTAGATAACAGAATAAAACAATACGACACGTAAACATACCGGTGCATTTTCAGCCAACAGGAGGACACATCGTAGGCGACGACGCTGGAAACCTAATTTCCACTCTGCTTTCATTTTTTTTCAGAAGATATTTTGGCGGGTAGCGAGCCGCGGTCAAATGTTGCGATCGTCATTTCCGGTCAGTGCGCCGCAGAGTATTCGATTTGAGACGACCCTACCCCGCTGAAAGTTACGCACTACTCAAGTGAGTACAGAGTGCACAAAGTGCACTACATTGAAGCGTACTTCTGGAAGTACGTGGATTGGAACACACTCCTAGTTAGCAGTCGGTATGCAGCACAGTCTTGCACGGAGCTAACAGCTAACGTTAACTAGCTCTCGTCCAGACAATTTTCAACACAGATTTGTTTTTCACTATGGAGCATTATCAGGGAAACAATTATGTGCATCCCCTGGGCACGTTGATAGTTTGTTTATGCCATCCCAAACACATTTTTTATCTTCCCTGGGACGACGGGACGTCATTAGTCTCGGGCTCTGGACGGTAGCTACGATAGAAAGACGAGTTTTGACATCGACTTGTTTCCAGAGTATCAGTTCTCATGACATCCCTATTATGTTGCTGCTGAAACACAAGTTTCATGTTGAAATGTTGTTTCAAGAGTGAATACATTTTGTTACTGTAGGTGTCAAAAAACATTCAGGTTTCTAACTTTCAACAAAGTAAAGAAAACCGTGAAAACGGGACCAGGAGCACAAAGGAGATGCTCCTGTAGGTCATTTCATTCAGGATTACACTATGAGAGTAATCAAATACATTCCAGAAACATAAAGCTGACATATGTGGTTTATCTAGTGGACAGTGATAACAGTGATATCTATGAAGTGCTACTGGAGCTTAATGGTGCTGGCGTATCTGGAGGAGGACGAGGGAATGAACCCAGTAACAGAGGTCGGAGGGTTCATCCACCTGCTGCCTCGGGGGGGAAAAGGACGCGCCCCCACTTTTACCAGTTAACAGGTGTGCCGTCCCGTCAGAAAAATCAAAACAAGGAATTCACACGACCAGAAATGAGAGAGGGGGAAGGGGGCGGGTGCTGAGGTGAGGAAAATAGTAATTATGAAGGATGGGTGGCTCTGGGTGTCGCAGGTTGTCGTTGCTACGCTTCTGTTTCTCTTTGAGAGGACGCTTGTTGCAGCAATGCATGCACACGATATGCAGTTGTGATTAGAGGAACGCTGATTGGTTCCAGCCTGCATCAGTGGGGGTTCAACTCATTTGTTTCTCAATTATCCACCTCTCAATTGTAGTTTGCCTTCATGTCAAGGCTGGGAGGGGAGAGAGAAGCAGTGAAAGAGGGAAAAGAGAGAGACTAAAAGAGAAAAAGAGAGCGAGTCATAGGTAGGGGAGGCACTTCTGAACGCAGGTTTATGTTTCCAATCAGGAGATTGCGATCACAACATGTAGCCCAGAGCAAATGGGCCGTAACTCAATCACAGAGGGAGGTCTTCAGGCTCAGAGAGTACATCGGTTCAAGATCATTACTCCTCTCTCCGTAACAAAAGGAGTCCGAGAACAGCAAACGCATGCAAACATTAGAGAGAGCATCGGTGTCGATGGGCGCGCAGAGATGAGATGGTAAATGTCAAAGCAAAGTGGGGAGGGGGAAATCCTGAGCTGGCTGACTTGAATAGAAAAGAAGTGGCGACAGAACGCATTGTTCTATTGTATAGGAGTTGTTTTCATTTACTGTAACATGTGAGAACAACTTGATGGTTTGTCTTCACCAGTGACGTGAAAAAACACATGCTCCAACGCGTAACACATTTCCAAATCCACAAACATGATTTCACTTTGTAGCGGTGCCACCAGGCAGACAAACAGACAGCAGATGTAGCCACACAACTAAATCTAACAAACACACTGCATATGATTCGATCATGGAAAAGACAGGACGGCAGTCACACCAGTCCAACTGGTGCAACCCATCCCCCCACAAAGGAAACGTCTACGTTGGCATTACACTGGCATCGGGGTTGGCATCATGCTGGCGTCACGTTGTGCTTGTTCCTCTGTGAGAGAGAGGACACGCCTAGTTACACCCTTCATAACACAGCTGTTGTCTATTGGCCATGCCTCACTGTATGACGACTAATGCTTCCAGGACTCTAATATTCACGTATGGAAACATAAACATCCAAGAATTGTCGCCGCCCAACGTACAGGAAAAAAAAGAAGGGCTGGCATGGAAAAATCATCAAAATGACTCAGCCCACAAGAAAACACAAAAAAGAGCAGAATGAACAGAAATGTAAGAGCAGCGTAAACACAGCGCTGAATAGATGCTGAGAAGTTGGAGAGGATGCAGGTGTCTGATGCAGCAGACTGACCGAGACCAGCCAAAACATGGTCACATCAAAAGATTCCACTTCATGCGTTCATCTGATAACACACAATTAAGCAGTCACACACACACACACACACACACACACACACACATGAACACCAAGGGTAATATAACCAGTCTATCTCTCAGACTTACAGACAAAACACACACCGAGCAGCAGGAGCGTGCCTACCTTATCTTCTAGCCTGATCAGTCGCGCTCCAATAGTTGGGTATTCTTTATCTTCTCCTTTTCCTGACGAATGAAAACAAAGAAAATCAAACAGTATTACAAAGAAACATTCAGTGCTACTATAACTACTGACTTTCTTGGTGGCATTTGCAAAAACACAAAACAACAGACGCAGAAAATAAGTGCATTTGGTCACACTCGGATCGATTACCGCTCCGCTCACGCACACGTTACAAACATAACATTGTCATCTATAGTAAGAGCCCCGAAG
Source organism: Sebastiscus tertius (assembly GCA_916701665.1). Taxonomy (NCBI): domain Eukaryota; kingdom Metazoa; phylum Chordata; class Actinopteri; order Perciformes; family Sebastidae; genus Sebastiscus; species Sebastiscus tertius. Next base: position 33,453 of record CAKAOH010030056.1, on the reverse strand, counting down.
GCTCAGGGTTCTCAGTGAAAACATCCATTCATTCATTTTTTGCCGCCTTTTGTGGGTACGCGCCACAGTGGCAGTTTACAGCCCCCTACTGTAATGTCAACGGTAAATGCATGTCAGAAACAGTTATGTAACCTTAAAAACACGAGTTTAGGTAGGTTAAGCCTGCACTAGAACTCTAGATCTGCATTAGCAACGCAGGGGTTTCTGAGAATCTCTCTTCAGAAGTGTAAAAACTGATTTCACAGATTGATTGATGGTGAGTATAATCATTCATTCACACTGTTATATGTGTATGAAATGTGTGTGTATGCAAGATTGGAGAGTACAGGGCTCCGTTTTCTTAATCCAGTCCTTTTGTCCAACTGGCCTACCTAAGCCTGCTCGTACGTGTCTACATGCACGGTGAAACAAGCACAAATTCCCACAATCACAAATACAAAAACACACATGTAAACACGCCCTCATCCAAACAGAGACACACATCAGGGACCCCTCTCTCTCATATTTAGTCTGGCACAGCTTGTGTATATGTGCGAGGCGTAAACACAGAGATGGAGCGAGGAGTGACGGCTGTCTATCAGATGTAGACTGTTGTTGTGTGTTCTGTGTATTTACCTGGAAGAAACATTCCCGGCTTCCCCAGTGTGCCGTCGAGCCTGAAGGAAAGAAAGACAGAAGTAATTGAAGTGAGGAAGGTCAAAACACCGGCCAGATACAGAGAGGAGATTCAGTTGAGTAAACAGCACTTTATTCCAGCTCATGAACAAAACAGTAAAATAATGTAAGCGGATTTATAGAGCCAATAAAATTAAACAAATGGCGTCAGCTTGAACGGTATTCATGATTTTGGGAAAAAAACCCACATGCAAATTTTAAAGGGATGAATAAATGAATGTTCTTATTGAGAAGTCAAGCTTCCAAAATAAACAATGAGACTTGCAAGAGGTTTCTGTTGCACATGTGGACCGTTAGTCATCTATTAAGTTACTGAAACAAAGCATTTCTCTTCTTTTCATCACCTTAAATCAAGGCTTTTTATCACAGCAATCACATGTCTTTAACTATCCGTCATTTATGTCGGGGATCCGTTTGATGCAAAGAGAGCGGTCGCTGCATTATTGTGGTGTTTTTGAAGGAGTCACATGTGGCGAGCGCTGTGATCTTTTTCTTCGGATTTTTCTGTTGAATGTTAAGTTTTAGTATTAGTCTGTTTAAAAAGTTATAACAATAAATCAGCAGCTTAGATGTTTATGAGACACATTGTGATTTTAAAAGACCCTTGGTTCTATTATTCTTTGTAATGAAGCTTTTTATCACTCCAGTTAATTAGAAATTGGATTAAATAATCAAAGAATCTGAGTCTTTTCTTGATTTACTGACACATTATGACGCCCTGCTGGTTTCAACATTTCACAGTGCATTACCGTGGTTCAGCTGAATTACTGCAAAAACAAGTGTTACGAGGGCCCAGGTGACGCGCTTACATACATTTGACCCAATTCATTACCTAAGCGACCTCCTTCATGGTGGAGGATTGTGAAAATCATGTAAAAATGTGCGGGAAACTTTAGTGAGGACTGGAAACACGGCATAACAAGGTGTAACAAATCACAGAGCAGTGAGGCCCTGCCCCAGCTGTCAGATGAGCTGAAGAACAGAAACAAACTGTACTGCAATTACTGAAAGCTGTATAGAGAAATATGTCATGGAGCCTTCACTCTTCTTCTCTGTTGTCGTCATGACCCAGTTCAGGTCAGTGACTGACGAAACGAGGCCAAACGAGCCACAACAGCCCAGACAACTTCCATTAGGAGAAACATGCTGCAGCTACATAAATGATGTCAATTCAAAAACACAGATGAAAGTCAAAATTAAATACAACATTGTGATGCAAATGATAAATCACATTAATAGCAAACACGCTGCAAATACAGAAATGATGCAAAGTCAAAAACACACAAACCCTGAAAACAAATGCAACAGAGAAGCGCTGCATATCCAGCAGTCAACACAACAGAGGTTCTCTGGGCCTCTCGGGGGAGCGCTGAGTGGAACAACTTGATGTTCGGCCCAGAGCAGAACAGAGAGACGAGGCTCCTAAAAAAAACTAAATTGCATTCTCAATTGTGTTTGGAAGAAAAGGCTCATCTTTGTCCTATCACAAACACTGTTGTAAGTCTGCAGACGGCTGCAGCGAGTGACATCGTACAATGAGCGACCGTGAATGAAAATACATTGAATAAAAAAAGTTATTGAATAGTAGTGGGTATAAGTAAGAGATAATGTACAGCGAGCCGGTCGTTGTTGTGAAAGAATCCCCGACAGACCCGCTAGCTGTACATTATCCCGCTTATTACATGACTACTTACTGAAGAAATCAATATTTTGACACAAAAAACGGTCCTCCAGAGTCAGACATCACAGCTGCACCCATAGCAACGGTCTGTTATACATAGCAACCGTCTGTTATACATAGCAACGGTCTGTTATACATAGCAACGGTCTGTTATAGAGAAATTACAGACCGCAGAACGCTGTGATTGACCAATCAGAATCGAGTATTCAACACTGCCGTGTAATAACAAGTGAGAAAGTCCAACGTTAGGCAGGGCAGCGGTGGATGGGTCCAAAAAACACCGAAATGTCCCCCAGGAGAGCGCTGTTCGTGTCCCGTGTGAAACATTTATTGCTTTTTTATTTTGTGTTTAAGTCATTTTAAGCCAAACCATGATGTTTGTTTTTACTAAACTTAATCAAGTAGTTTTGTTGCCTGAACCTAAGTTAGAAGCTTTGTTGCATTTTCACAATCACGTGTTTATAACTGTTTAAAACTTCAACCATAATCCAGGAGAAAATACCCTCAAAGCGTATTTTGGTTATGCAGTTTAGTTGTATGGGAACTTTATTTTGTGAGAGACAGGGTGGCATAAAAAGGTACGTAATCTCTTTTTACATTTGGCCTTAGTCTTTTACAATATTATAAAAGAGCAACAGATTTTATACTTTTAGAATATTGACTAAGGCCAAATGTAAGAAAGAATAAGTACCTGGAGAACTTCTGCTATGTTGAGTGGATATGCAGCATTTGTTCTGTTGCGTTTGTTCTCAGCGTTTGTGTGTTTTGACTTTGCATAATTTCTGTATTTGCATTGTGTTTGCTGTTAATGCGTTTCTTTTGTCTTTCTGCAACACGTCTTTTCATTTGCAGCACGTTTCTGTTGTTTTGGATTTCCGTGTGTGTTTTTGAATTGACGTAATTTTTAAGGCTGAAACACATTTATCCTGATGGAAAGGTTTTGAGCCTCGTCGTCCACCGTAGGTATCGATCATCGACGGTGGCAAAAATGTAAAAAAAAAAAAAAAAAAAATTTGAACTCATCTGGCACAAAGTTGGAGAAAGAAAACAAGGAAGAAAAAATCATGAAACAAGGTCAAGGACGCCACCTTCTCTGCAGCTCCTTGATGCGGACCATCATGTTGAGGTGACCCTGGGAATACTGCTCGATCACGTCTCGCACATCATAGGGCTTCCGCGCTTGCTGTGGATCACACACACACACACACACACACACACACAAACACAGACGGAGGGACACAAAAGCCATTGTCAACTATAGCTGCTGCTGCTCAGTCCCCGAAAACATCCCCAACCCCCTTGGGTGCAAATGGTTCATTGTTAACTCCTTGTGTGTGTGTATGTGTGTGTGTGTGTGTTTGTGTGTGCATGCACCGATCGTGAATCGTGTTAAAGATCCTTTCACAGCTTTGTTTAGTGTGACGTAGACACAAGCAGTATCAGAACAAACCCAGTGAACTCTTTAGGGTATCCTTGGTATAGCCTCTGCAGCTGACATCACTTAGGCCATAATTGAAAACATATCAAGCACTCGGAGACGGTAAGAATACAGGAACCATTCGGCAATAACATGTAGCATGAAAATGATTTGCCAAAGTATCTCAAACATGATTATGTTGGGTTTTTTAAACTAAAATTATTTACTGCACAAAAAAAATGTTTGAACATAATTGTGCATGAAGCCGTGTCCTGCTGTGTGTGTGTGTGTGTAAGGGTTTTGCAGGTGTGTGTGTTTTTGTGAGTGCATTACAATAAGTGAATTCCTACTGTAGCCCCAGAGATAGGTTAGTAGACTTCCCTTGATACTACGACTGAACTGAAGTGAGCACAAAGAAGACATGCAGGTGCAAGTTTCAGGCATTTACACACAAACACACACACACACACAAACACACAAACACACGTACACATGCACAGCAGCGCTGCAGCTGATATATACCCTGGGGCTCCCCCTGCTCATCCTGTATAACCGCAAAAACACTACACACACACACACTCCTCTCACTCCCTCTCTCTCACTCTCAATCTGTCTCTCTTTATATCTGAATCACCCCTCCTCCTTTGCTCTCCTTAACTCTGCAGAATTTCTCCCTCCTCATGTGAATTTCCTTTTTGCTTACCTGAAATTTCTTCCTGGCCACAAAGTACTGCATTCTGCGGAGGACTTTTACGGCTGATCTCTGGGCATGGGACAACCTGTGACAGAAAGAAAGACTTCTTTAGTCTAAAAAAAAAAAACTGTATGCAATCACTATATATACATATTTTATGAGCATTGTTGAAGGAACCTGAAACCAAAGATTTTAATTGGCGATGACTGCTTTGCTGGAATTGACAAATGACAAATAAAGAACCTTAAACCTTCAAGAATCAATGAACAATGTGTGCACCATGCAACAGCAAAACATGTGGCCCTGACAGGAGAGCACACACACATCGACAGGTATGCATTCATGTACACAAAAATACACGTTTAACCTCTAACTGTATGTGTCAACACAGATTAACCCCTCGCTCTCTATCGGGGCTTGCCTTATCTTTCACAACTAGGATTCTGCAACAACACGGTGCGAAGCGAAACAGAAGGAAAACAGATTGAGTTTGCATTAAGAGGAGTCCCAAAACACGCGTCCCCTCGGCTCCAAGCAGCACATCTGTGTCAACACAAAAAGGAAAGCCCACTGGTACGGAGCTAAACACTGAAACAGAAACCGCTGGATGCAAACAACACACGCACACACACACACACACAAAGTCATGCTTGCATACTGTAGTGACTGTACGGCATGCAGTTGTGTTTATTTTTTCAGGGAGGCTCTCCTTGTGAGCGCTGGTGCTCATGTGATTTATTTGTCAGAAAGTGCCGAAGCACGTCCTTGGATAAGTGACAGCAGCGTGTTTGGACGATGTGTGCCATGAGTGAAAATAGATAATGAGAAAACACAGGCTGAAAATGTGTTGAGTGACTGGATGTCAGCGGCCCGAGTGATTGAGAACACACAAATAGTGTGTGCAGGCACAGAGGGACACACAGAGAGCCCAGCAGTTAAACAGTTGTCAAATCATCAGGTGAATTTTAGAAAGACATATTGTTGTGTTATATATTCAAGGGCATGGAGGAAGCTCCTAAGACATCATACATTAAGCACACTCTGGCATTTATCTTAAAGAGGAACTGTTATGCTCATTTTCAGGTTCATATTTGTATTTTGTGTTTCTACTCGAACATGTTTGCATGCGTTACTATTAAAAAAACAAAACATTATTATTCTCATGTGGGCTGTACTGCAGCACCTCTTTACACACTCCGTCTGAAACCATCCGTTTGAGCTTCCGTCTGAGCCCCAAATCTTTACAACGTCTGGCTCCGCCCCTGATCAGTGCAAGTGCAAAGAGGGGTCCAGTACATCCGTGTTCACCTCTCACTACCAGGCACTAGTCCTCTATCTAAGAAGGACAATGCATTAGATTGTTGAAGAGCCCTTATATGCTTATTGATGTACTATTACAGACTTGATTCTTACAGAGTGAAAGGACAGATAATGCAGTATTATGTGCTACTTCAGATAAAAAATATCTAATAAAAAACAGTTCCGTCTGCCGGCTGAGCAGGCTTCCATTTGTTTGTGCCTGCTTCTCGATCTGTCTTCTATTTCATGTACAGTATGTCTCAGAGACAGGTGACCTTTCAGCCATCTGTTGGTATCAGAGACATCAAAGTTAAGCTGCTAAGCCGTGGGACGGTGTGTGTAGGAGCAGCGTATCTGCTGACAGGGGTGGATTAACGGCAAACCGACGTCACCGGATTCTTTCTGCGGAGGAAGATGGCAGATATAAAAAAGGTAATGGAGGACAATATAAGACAATGATCAGGGTTGCATTGCCACTTCTAGACACTTGTCATGTCTTCTCCACTCAAACAGAATGACTCCATTATTATGTCAAAGTCTATGTGCTTTTAGGGGGTAATGAACATTTCTCTCAAACTACGTCCCAATCAAAGGAGACACACCCACGTGCACACAAACACACCCTTGACACACACAAAAAACACACACAGCACCCTCCCCCCCTCCCCAAACAAGGTCTTTGTGGAGTCAACAAGTCGCTCCGAGGTCTTAATTAGACAGAGGGATAACAAAAGGACTTAACAGACAATGCGTTTACATGGGACCATAAAACATGAACATCAAAGGCTGTCGGGGCTGCTGTCTTTTTTCCTGCCCTCCACGCCGGGCCTGCCCGAGCTATAGGAGGAAATGCACACAAACAATGCCCAACGTAAAGAGCAAGAGGCCCTATTCTGGAAAAAAAAAAAAGTCTACCCCCCACCTCTCCATCGTCGATCAGGAGAAGGATGTGTGTGTGTTTCTGTGTGACTCGGAGGTTTGAGCGTAATTGGGAAAGAAAACACATGTAGGAAACAAAAAACATGTGCGGTTTTGATCGTTGTACAACTGTACCCCCCGCTCCCTCCTCGCCCTCCTCCTCGCTTCCTGCGTTTGACACAAATGTGCACACATGTTCATTGGGTAAGTGTGATAAAAGAATAACACCAACCCCCCACCTCCTCCTCCTCCACTCACATTAAACATTTGGCACACAGAAATGTAATTCCTCCATCTCTCTGCTGTTGCTGCCCCTTCAAACACTTGACTCTGCCTCCTCCTCATCTCCTTCGGCCTCTCTCTTTTTTCTCTTCTTCGTGTTTATTTTTCATCTGTGCAGAGGATTTGACACACAGCGTATCCTGGGGACTCCTCTTGAGTCAGCAAAGCTCAGATCTCGCCCACTTCAACATATTTTCCATTGTCCTGCGCTCTGTGATTCAGTCTCTTTTGGGAAGGCTGTTTTTTCTTTTTTTTTTCTTTTACGGATTAAACCCGAACTCCTGGCTCTTCTCAACAGACTCGCTATTCTTCATCAGGTCATCTGTAGAAGTCATGTACAAGCTGTAGCTGCTGGAGTCGTGTCCCTCTCTTGAAAAGCTGTGACAGATTTAGGCCTCCCCCTGGACCCTTCTCTCTTAATAACTTTTTTCATTTCTGATGGTCACTTTGGAGATCTCGGAGTTGTCAATGGCAACTCTGCCCTCACCCCCCCCCACCGCCACCACCCCCCTCGGCTCTTTATTTGGCAGGGGACCGTCAAATATCCTGTGCTTCCATGGTGCGCCGCAATAACCTCGGAGTCAGTCAGGAGAGAGCAGCCTTAGACATCAATGTGCTCCGGTCAGGGCCCAGCAAGACTGCTGGTCTGTCTGTGTGTGTGTGTCAGTGTGTGTGTGTGCGTGAGTGTGAGAGATAAGCTTTATGACTGGTGCTTTGGTCCATCAAAGAGATGTGCTCCTCTGTTCTCCTCAAAAACAGACATCCCTTTATCATATCTGGGGAGGATAAGATGACTACATTCTTTCAGGGATGTTTGATCTAAAAGTGATGGCATGCCAGAGGGTGCCGCCGCGGTAAGAATTATAAGTGAGAGACACTACATCGTCAACAGCCAAGTTCTTCCATTCGATGAGGGTTTTAAATGAATGGGCTTCAAACGCAACAAATTCTCCCATGTGAATTTTCTCAAAAGGGTTTTTCTCGTGGGAAATGATTCCAGCTCTGAGAGTGGTTTGCATGCGAGAAGTTAAACACAACTTTCTGTCTTTCTCAGGCCACCTCCGCACTAAACCGGCTGAATCTGAAGATGATTTATCACCAGTGAAAACGCTCTGTCGTAAACCGTGTTCAGTGCAACACCAAAACAATAGGTAAACAGCTAAATGTTGCTGAACTCACAATTTATATGTTATTATTTGCATATATTTATTAGGGCTGTCAATCTATTAAACAAATTTATCGTGATTAATCGTATGATTTTCCATAGTTAATCGTGATTAATGGCAAATTAATTAAATTTTGTATCTGTTCAAAATGAACCATAAAGGGAGATTTGTTAAGTATTTAATACTCTTATCAAAATGAGAGTGGACAAATATGCCTGCCTTATGCAAGCATACGTTTTTCCTCGCCAAAATTTAGCGTAAGTTTAGAGCGCTATTTAGCCTCCTTGGCGACAAGCTAGTATGACATGGTTGGTACCATGGTTGGTTTTCTAGTTTCATATGATGCCAGTATCTTCACTCTAGCTTTGAAATTGAGCCGGCTACAACCTAAACATTGCAAGTTGTGCTAATGCGTAAAAGAAATTAGAGGCGTTAAAATGAAATTGCGTATTATTATCGCGTTAACTATGACAGCCCTAATATTTATGATTCTGTTGACTGACGATTGAACAGGATAGTTATTTGACCGCAGCTCATAAATGGTACCTGTAAACCAGGACAACAGTCATTTCTGTGCTGCTGTGCAGAGACTTCCAAATCACCATTTGTTGATTGCAAAGATGTCACTCTCACTGTCTTTCCCTCTGCCATGCCTGCAGTCTCTTTTGACAGGTTCCCACCAAGCAATGTAGTACGTACAGTTCAGGTCAGTTCAGTTCAGTTTCTTACACATCAGAAAGGGTAGTTTTTGTGTTTCCATAGCAAAAGTTGTGGATGGAACCGATAGAACCACTTTTTGGTATCTCCTCGGTCGAGATTCCAAGCAAGCCGATACTAGAAGGTGGAGTTAAAACATCAGACCACTGATTGGTCAGAGAGGATCATCATCAGCACGACACGAGACATCCTGCATGAACCTGCAATTTTTAAATAGCCAAGCTGTCGTCAATAGCGACTGCAATTTTTATTTCACTCGACGCAGATTTTAAAAAATGTACACTATGCCGAACAATTGACGAAGTGCAGAGGTTTGGTTGAAGATGATGTCACAGCAGTTTAATGTGCTGCTGGCACTACGACGATCAGCTGAGAATCCTGCCTACACTGAGCGGGTACCATTCACAGTGGAAACACGGCTAGAGAAAGGGACCTTGTACCAAAAGTGAGCCGTACCGTGCAGTAGAAACACAGCTCTTCACTCCCTCACCCTCTGCTTTCCTGTCGTTCCGTCTCTTACTGTGTGTTTCTCTGACTTTTTCTTTGACACAAGACTCAACCACACTCCATGCAGCAAGACGCAGCTATAGTTAAATATGGCTTCTGATACAACCGTTTCCCTCCTCCCCGCGTCAGCTCCAGTTGTTTTCATGCTGCCCCCCACGCCCCCTCCGCATCAATGGACACCGATCAAGACATGCCGGAGACAATAGCAGCGACCGATCCACATCAAAGCCCAGTGCCCATTAAAGAGCTGATGACAAAGAGAGAACAGAGAGAGCGAGCCATGTTTGATGTGTGTGGCCACAGAGAGAGCGAGAGAAAACGAGAGATACTGTAGAATCACTATCACAAACACACAGTGAAACCACGGTATACTGTGAAAAAAGGACACGTTTGCATGCAGGAATGTGGACAATGCAGACAAGTGTAGCACAAAATATATTTTGTTCTTGACTTTAACAGTATTGAAAGGAATTTTGTGGTGATACATACTTAGGATTTCCACCAAGATACTATGCTGCTTGTGCAAAGTGCCCCTATCTCATACACACATACAGTCACCACACACACACACACATCTGCAGGTACATGTGAATGAAAGTCTCCCGTCGTGAAAGAATCCCACTGTTGAAAATAGCTCCTCTCTCCAGAGAGAGATGGTCGACATCCTGGTGACCTCAGAAAAAGAGTCCCGCCCGTGTTAAACGTTAATGACGCCAAGTCTCGCAACCTCTCATTATTTGAGGAGAACAGAGACAGACGCCGCTCTTTCCCACCGCACAGAGGGAAGATTGGAGAGGAGAGCATTTCTAACAAGTAGACTAATGACTGGTGAACTCCTCTTGACACGACTCTAACTGCCAAATTAACTAAAGATTTGGACGAGGAGGTTTCCAGTTAGACAGGCGACAAAATGAAAAACTACAGCCGTGGGAAAAAAAGCTTTTCGCTAGGGGCTGAAGGCCACAAGGAACTGAGAGTGTAGTCTGTAAAATATAGACAGAAATATAACAATAAGGGGTATTTCAAGGGTAGAGCTTCCATGGGTTCTTATGTAGATGTTGTTTTTTTTATACTGCAATATACTTCACATATTCATTTGATATGTGGATCCTCTTAAGTTACGGTCTTGCTGTTCCTGCCAGAGACAAACTGGGAGCAGTAAAATAAAGAGTTTGGGACAATGGCTACCTCATCGTCATGTGACCACTGATTCAGGTTGTGAGGGTTAATGTTCCAGCCTAAGGTTGAGCCTCGAGAGGAGGATGTGGCTGTTACTATTCTTCAAAGTGAACCTAATTAGAGAGTTGGATAGATTTGGGGTTAATGGCCCCACTCTTTGGTGCCAGACCTTCGTTTAGTCTAAATGTTTAGCCTAAGGTGTGTCAGAGGGCATTTTTCACCATAAATCTGTTTTTAAGGATGTTTTGTGTCCATGCAGGTGCACTTTTTCTGGCTATGCGGTGTGGCTCGATGGCAATGCTTCCTTCAAATTTGGTTTATCTCTAACAGTTTGGTTTACTAATGCCTCGTTCACACTGCGCAACTTCAGACCAGATTTTCCAGTTGCTGCTACAGCCAATGAGAGCGCAAGACACGGGTTGAGTGGTAAACCTGGGGGGACGTAGGGCTCACCTGTACCTGTGTGTTTGCAACGGAAGTTGTTGTTACACCTACGGGTGTTGGATGTTTGCATGAATAAACACAACACATCACACTACAGGGGAAATAGTACAGACGTGTGGAAACAGGCTATTATGTGAACACGTGCCAACAAGATCGACTACGCCCGTGTCACTTCTTACGTGTGGTTTTCGTGACAAAACGTAGCTTGGAGACCTCATCGGGGATTCCTCACGACGACAGATCTTCAGTCAGATCCTCGGTCAATCATGTAGTGTGAAAACCAAAATGACTTCAAGACTCCTAATTACAAGACAGCAATGTGCAGCGTGAAGAGGACTTTGAGAGTCGTGTTGTGTGAACTTGGCTTTAACAATGAGCAGTACAACCTCACAGAGCTGGTAGCGTGGCTATACACTCTTTGTCTGTCTTAAAGTTAGGGTCGACGATGTTGGAAAGCTAGCCTGCCTTAAAGGGCAAGCACATGACGCGTCATAACATCTGCACCCGTTGTTTTCCCTCTAAGCCTGCACACCGACCGGCATATTTTAACATACATCATCACTGGAAACTAGTTGGGATACACCACTGTTCTAATTTCTAGCATCGATACAACAACTCTCCTGAAAAGCATCAATATTAGCACGTTCTCTCCCCGGAGCAGCGACTTTCAGCTACTTCACATTAACTTCTTTTTTATAATTACGTTTAGGTTATATTTTGCTCTTTATGGTGCCAACACTTTCTACTTTTTCAAGCTGTGTCCCACAAATCAACTAAAGTCGAGAGGCCGAATATTTTACCAAAAAATAATATAGAACAGCAAACTGATATTTTTATTTTTTTATATAAAACTGTGCTCCTTTTCAAAAGAGCATTATTCTTTCATTCATGTGTGGTTGGGGCTGCAGCGGGGGGGCTGACTGACATTAAAGACTGCTGTTTAATTAGGCCTTTCTTTAGTGGGCAGCCTTTATGTTCCTGCTTTCAGCTATTTCACTTTTACAAGCATTTTAAATTCAACCCTGTCTCCTCCAACATTACATTCCCATACAATTAAACTGCATTCTCAGTTGTGTTCGGAGGGAAACGTATTTTCTCCCGAATTATGGTCGGTAGTTATAAACAGTGATTAACGTTGTAAATTGAAATAAAACAAAACAAAAACCACAACAAAACTACTTAAGTTTAGTAAAAAAACATCATAGTTTGGCTTAAAATGACGACGTTAAGTGAACGTCGACTTTTAGTTTCACACGGGACACGGACAGCGGTCTCCTGGGGGAAAGTCCAGTCTTTGTTTGACCCGGTCGCCGCTCCTCCCGTCTGCGTTTAGATGATTTATACTCGTCATTAGACCTATAACGTTATTATTCCATGTAACTTTCATTAATGGTTGCTCAATATTCACCTGCTCTGCACATCACTACTCGCAGCGGCCGCCTGCAGACTATTTGGGATTTGTTCAAGACAAACGTAACATGCAACAAAATACGTTTTCCTCCTTAAGTTGATTGGGAACGTTTTTAGGAGGCCGTGGTGTGTATGAGAGTATCCCTGCTTGCACACGCGTTGGAATATCTGTATGAAAGCTTGGCTGACTGAGTGGGGAGCAGTAAGCCTTGCAAGGGACCACACACACGCACACACACACACAAATCCACATGCACTAGCATCAAGCAAGCAGGCACATATATATATATATACACATACATACATACCAATGCATGGACATCCAACAATTCCTCCCTGTTTAGACCAACATTCTTGAGGTCTAGTGTGTTTGTATGTGTGTGGGTATGCGCGTTATGAAGACAAGGAGGGCGATTGGGTTTCGCCGGTGGGGGACGAGGGGGTGAGGTGGTCGAGGGAGGATTTATAATTCATGGCCTAATAGGATTTGTTGCTGTTTAGCAGGATTAGGCATGTTAGAGAAAGAATCTATTTATTGCTGCCAGTCGGGGGGTCCCCTCGCCTGGGTGGGGCGGGGAGGTTGTTGGGAGGTTGGTGGTGGTGAGGTGAGGTGAGGTCGTGGAGGGGGGAGGCTGCACACTGGACTCTTGAATTTTTTTACCCCCCTAATCATTTTCCGGGATAACCCCCGACACCGAGGCCCCTGAGCACCCGAACCCCCCCGTCCTCCTCCCGACTCCTAGCCACCACTTTTGGATTCAATTGGCTGTTTCTCTTTCATAGCGCTCCGATAATCCAAGCACATGAGCCCGGTGGTCGGTCATGCCAACACACATGTGTATTTTTTGTGTGTGTACGTCTAGGAGCAATTAGCACCACCACGACCCCGGGGGGTGGAGGGAGCGAGGGCCTGCTGGAGGTGGCGGTCACAGAGCTGCCCACGTTCAGCCTGGCTTAACCCTGGCTATGGACCCAGCAGGAGGACAGGGAAGAAGAAGAGAAGAAGAAAAGGAGAGAAGGAGGGAGAAAGGAGGAGATGGAGGGTGACCTGTGGGCCTTCTTAGCTAAGGGGCTTCCCTTTCATAAGCCAATGGGTTTAGATTATAAAACTGTGCTCCTTTTCAAAAGAGCATTATTCTTTCATTCATGTGTGGTTGGGGCTGCAGTGGGGGGGCTGACTGACATTAAAGACTGCTGTTTAATTAGGCCTTTCTTCAGTGGTCAGCCTTTTTGTTCCTGCTTTCAGCTATGGGAGGCCTGCTCGGCCTCCCTAATGGCCAGTGGCGATCGCTGCGTGTCTGTTTGTGTACGAGAGAAAGAGAGACGAAGCGGAAGAGAGATGCGCCGTCTCTAGTTTCTTCAGTCTCCGCAGATCAACCTGATTAGTCAATAATGAAATTGCATTATGCTAAAACTGTGAGAAAGGAGAGAATCAGAGTGATAGAAAGAGAGATGAAGTGGTGGAGGGAGTGGTCGTGGTAACAGTAAGTCGTAAAGGAGAGGAGGATTTATGGCAGCAGATGAGGCTGAAGGTCTTTGCTTTAATAGCCTCCGTTCCTGGTCAACCGTACAATTAGCACACTGCCTCTGTCTCCAGGTCTCTACCTGCCTGGACGGTGATTAAGCCAGCAGCCTAAACACACAAGCAGCCAGGCAGAGAGACAGGAAAGCGGAGAGAGGCTGAATGTGGCCGTAACTCTCCACTAGCCATTTATTTCTGATACAGTATAGATATTAAATAGTTATAATTATGAGTTTGTATCACTGTTTGATTCTTTTCAGGTAGCAGTTTAGAGACTCTATCACCAGAGCTGCAGACTTAAGACCTAAGACCTGGACTCAAGTCAGACTCGCCTCACAGAAATTAAGATTTGAGACCTCATTAAAGTCACAATCTTTTTAAAAATCTTTAGTCAAGTATAGACAAACATCAGGTCAACCATTTTTGAGTGGAAGGGGACTTTGATTATAAGGCCTATACTGTATATTGAGAGGAGCTGGTCTCTGGTATGTAAAAAAACACTATTAAAGGTTCTCTATATGATATTCAGAGCAGAAGGATTGCCTCCACAACATCCATCCTGAAGGACAGACACCACCCAGCTCACTCTGTTCAGGTGGAGGGAATCAGGATCCAACCTGAGGCACCACAGGCCAGAGATATACTGTGGGTGAATATGATTCAGACAAAGAGGCTCAGACTCAGACCTGCATCTTTTGTTATTCTAAAGTGACATCATTAACCACTGAGCCAACACATCTTACACTGGTACATTTACAACTTAGCCCATATGTCATATTACTAGTCTATTCTCACGTGTCCAGATGTTTCAGTTTGCTCTTTCTTTGTCTCAATCAGCAATCCAAAGCCACCTCAGCTGCTTGTTTTGTTATAATCTATATCTTTTTCATAGCTCCATGCGCTGTGCTCTTGTATTTTTCTGCTGTTGAAAGCAAAGGTTATGTCATAAATTCTAATTTGTGGGCGTTTGTTAGTGTACTCTTTCACTATTTGTTGTTATAGAGGCTCCCAATTCCTAAAGGGATTTGAGGAGTTTTATCACGTCTAAACAAAAAGAGAGTGTCTTTTCTTCTCTGAATAGTTACATCAACGTAATCCGGTCAAACAGTCGAAGGTTATTTTTTTTAAATCTTGGTGGTATAAGCTGAGCACAGGTTGGTGTCGTGTGACCGGAACAAATGACAGTCCGTATCGGTTCTTGTTTATGCTCGTAGAGAACAAGTGAACAAAACGAGGAGCACTGTTGGATTTTAAAAGGCTGACTGCGGGCTGTGATCCCACCTCTCTGAGCGTGTAAGCAGTCCGGGTCAGGAACTGCTTCTTGCTTGCTGCTATAGTGGGATCAGATGACTGTACACGGAGAGTTCACAGGCCCAGGAGGAGGTGAAAGATGATCAGGGGGCTCCGGGGGTGCAGCGGGGTCTATGATTGGTCAAATTGACCCTCCTAATGTTCTCTGGTGAGATGAGATGTGAGAGGGGAGTGTGTCGGGGTGAATTATGAGCCTGTATCGCTGCTCTTAAGCTTTTTTTTCTTTTTGCATCAGCGCTGTTTTGAGTGTTATTTAAATGCTATCGGACAGCTGTTTCAACAACATTTGAATACTGGTCGAGGCCCTGGGACTCTATTGATATTCAACATGTGATCTTACAGTAAGAACCTGTCCATGTCCTTTCAGCACTTTGAGTCAAAAGGTTTCATTTATTCAGTGTTGTGTGAATATGACGTGAGCGGGTAATGGGCTGTGTCACCACTCAGGGCGTGAAGTTAAAAACACATCACTATATTTTTCAACAACACCACATTTGACATTGCTCGAGTTTGAATGTTTGAATCTTTTTTGAGTGATACTTGTGTTATTTTTTCCAAGTTCTACAACCGTGAGCGGCCAGATCTGCTGATCTTGCGCTCCAAAAGACATGAAATCTAATTTGGGAGGGAGAACCAACAATAGCCAGAACATTTGGGACGATGTTGAGCGGCTGCCAACCTTCGAAACAGAACACAGTGAACTGAAGGTCCAGTTTATAAAGGCCAGACGATAAAACTAAACTCCAATTCCAAACAAAACACTGAAGGTATATGATGTATTGGAATAATGACTTAAAGTAATATAATATGTCAAACGATCCTGCAGATTTAAGAAATGGTATAAAGTCTGGGATAGTTAATTGAGTCTTAGCTTAGGGCCAAATGTGATCACACAAACACGAGACAGACAGACACAGAGAATCATGCAAGGACATGCACGATTTGTTGTAACTGATGTACCATGATATAACAACACTGACCTAATAACACGACGCCGTCTGCAAGTCAGGGTGATGAATATGATGAAAAATGACTTCCAACACTACTCCGCACTGACAGACAGGGAAAACAGACGTGCTGGCTCAGCGCCCGGAGCATTAAATGACAGAAGCATTCATTTGTCATAATAGTAAACTAACTTCAGATCAGTCGATATCCGTCACGCTTCACCGAACGTTGGCGTGATACAACACTGAGTGTCAGTGATGTTTACGTCAAACTTGAGGGATGAGAAGGAAAAAAATAAAGAGAGACCGAATAATACAATGAAGAATGAAGATGAAGAAGAGCGGGATTCTTCTTGTTTTCAAAGAGCTGGGTTATGAGAGCGGTTATCTGAAAACGAGGCGCTGGGAACGGGGGTGCAAAGCCATAATTGGATGCTTGTCCCTGGCCAATTTTTCAGGGCAAATTATCAACGCATGGGTTGGATCGCTGGGACCACATTGTGGAGGTGGGAACAGTGGGAGCTTTGAGGGGGCCAGCGTGACGCGCTAATAGAATCATTTAGCACACTGGGCTAACGACGTGATGGATGGAGCAACGGCCCTGAATCTGCTGCCACACCACACTAGCCCTGCTGAGTCACCGCTAAAGGTGTGGGCATCGGGATCTGTGTGTGCGCCTGTGTGTATATTTCTGAACGTGGGTGTTTTGCATGTGTGTGTGTGTGTGTGTGTGTGTGTGTGTGTGTGTGCTGACACCGAAGTGTGTGTGTATAAGCATGGCAAAGCCCCTCTAGGGCAGAATGCACAGAGCCTTGTCTATCTCTGAGCGTGTGAGTAAAATGATGACTGGGCATGTTGCTTTTGGAAAGCCCGCTGCGCCGTGCCATCTCGGCTTAGTTAGGACCGCCTTGTGTGCCCTCCCCCTACTCCCGAAAACAAACCGTCACTCACAGCTCGCCACTGAACCTCCAACTTTCCAAACTCAAACAAGTCAAAAATAAATATACTTTGGATAAGAATAACTTTAGAGATGTAATCATTTCGAGCTTTTCATTTGTTGACGCAGAACGATAAACCGGGTCACCGCTTCAAAGATAGAGATCGTCGAGAAAATTGGAATAATTAAAAAGTTGCACGCTGCCATTGTCATTACTGCAGCACAGTAAGTGTCTGCAGTTTAGACGGTTTATATCGGGTAGCTGAGACTCTGAAATTAAACAAGTCCCGTTTATTTTCTGCACAGACAAATGTTGGGTGAATGGCAGCTGAGATACCTTCAAGGCCTGGACGGCTACCAAAACCTCCAGTTTGAATAATCAGCACAAAAGATGACACACAAAAAAGTGTTTTGATAGAAAGATTGTTACAACACTCCAGTAGAAAGAGGCATTTTGATAAAACTAGAATTACTACCTTGTGGTTGTACGCCTCCGCCCACCACTTACAGTTTACATCCATGTCTGTCCAAAATGTCATCTCTTCATCATTTTATCCTGTCAGACATTTACGTGAAATTGTCGTAATTAGCATATGAATTATTGAGTTATGGCCGAAAACCTTTAACCACCTTTGACCACCAAACTCTTAGATTAGATTTTCCCTGCACAATAAAACTGTTAATCTGAATAATCAGTTCATACTTGGGTCCAGGTGGTTGTTGGTGCCAAATTTGAAGAAAACTCCCTCCAGGCGTTCCTGAGATATCACGTTCACAATATCTAGCAAAGGTCTTTTTCATTAATTGTCAATAATCAACAGTCACTATACAGGGAAAGGTCATTTTTTGTTTTTCTGAACAACACTCACCCGTAACATCAATCATACCTGATATCAACATACACACAGACAGCCACAAAAGACATAACTGATTCTCAATCATGGATACATAAAATTCAAATTGTAGGAAATACAGGGAGAGTATCCACAAATAGGTTATGAAATAATAATAATAATAATAATAATAATAATAATAATAATAATAATAATAAGATAAATATATATGTATATATATACATATATATATAAAAATTAAAAATTAAAATAGAAAAATCTAATAATAATAAATAAATAAATAAATAAATAAAAAAGGAAAATGAAAATACTACTACTGGCTACTCAGCGATTACTGTAGTGGGTTTCTCAAAAAAATTCCTATACGTTCACAATATCATATAATTCATGGACATACGTACGGACAACCCAAAAAACCAAATTCGGGGTGGAGGCATAAAAAAAAAAAAAAAAAAAAACATCCGATAACTGAGCTTAAAATTCTGTTGTGTGCACCACCATGTTGAGCTGAAATTATATAGCCGAACTTACTCCTTACTTATGTTCTCTACCGACTACTAAAACTATCAGGAGCCGCAACCTTCGGTTATGCAGACAAATTATGTCAGCAATTAGTTTTTAATTGGTATTTAGTAGCCTGAATTTGCACGTGATCTCGGCACCTAAGCACTTTATGCATTTGACATTCAGCTGTGTTTGGCTTCATTTGGAGTGATCTCACTTTTGTACTGTTTGCCCCACCGTGTGTGTCTCCGTCTGGATTGTTGCATTATGTGATTATGTTTTTATGATGAATGTGTATTAATACCTGGCTGCAACCAAACTTCCCCTGGTGATGTCCTGTTACTGAACAACCCTGCTAACTCATTGTTTGATGTAATTTGCGGTTTGTTTTAAGTCTGTTATTTGTCCCTTTTGGCCAAAACTCCCTTAAAAAAAAGAGTGCAATTTTGGATGAAGTCAGTTTTCAACAAAGTATTTTAAATTTGCCACAGCTCTGGTTTGTGCCTTTGGCTGGCATCTTTACCACACCAAAGGCCAGCGAGGCCAGTGGTTCTGCAGCATTTACAGCCAGCTGGCATGGCAAGTGACAGGAGAAACAAATGTTGAAATATTTATAAATACCGAACATAACACAACTTGTTACATTATCCAGGAGCCATCTCCGCCGCTATTTTTGAGGAACACTGATGTGCACAATGAGGAGAAATACTTCCAGAACCTGCAGCTCTTCCGACTTCTGTACTCTATATGTTTGTAGAAATATATTCTAATTAGGGCTGTCAAAGTTAACGCGATAATAACGGGTTAACTTGCAATTTTTAGGTTGTAACTGGCTGAGTTTTAAAGCTAGAGGCTGAAGATACTGGCTTCATATGAAACTAGAAAACCCAATGAATCCACTGCCAACCATGTCATACTAAGTTGTAATAAGGAGGTTAAATAACACTCTAAACTTACGCTAAATTCTGGCGAGGAAAAACTGGCATGTCCATTTTCAAAGGGGTCCCTTGACCTCTGACCTCCAGATGTGTGAATGTAAATGAGTTCTATGGGTACCCACGAGTCTCCCCTTTACAGACATGCCCACTTTATGATAATCACATGCAGTTTGGGGCAAGTCATAGTCAAGTCAGCACACTGACACACTGACAGCTGTTGTTGCCTGTTGGGCTGCAGTTTGCCATGTTATGATTGGAGCATATTTGGACAATATACCTGTCATTGTTTTGTGTTGTTAATTGATTTACAATAATAAATACATACATACATTTGCATAAAGGAACATATTCACCCACTCCCATGTTGATAAGAGTATCAAATCTCTCTTTGTGGTACATTTTGAACAGATAAAAAAGTTAAATGTGATTAATCACAATTAAATATCTTAATCGACTGACAGCCCTACTTCTTATATAATACATTCCCTTAAAGATAGAAAACCCCTCTACTCTGATAATTTTGATCATAAACTAGAACCTAAGCCTGCTGCGACATTACTCCACTACACCAAACAACAAACTAATCATGTTCATATGTCAATAGGAAAAGCTCAGTGGAGGACTCAGCATGTGACTGGGTGTGTAGGAGGAGTTCTTCGTGCTACAGTTGGCATGAAGCCAGACCAGGAGGGAGGACATTTCATACGTGAAATCCTCTCCATGCAGGAGGTGAGGTAGCCTGGAGCTGTCAGGAGAGGTTCTTGTCCACCCCTGCATGGTGCACACTGCTGCACATACAACACACACAGAGCTCATATGTGTGTGTTCAACACTCCTCTCACAGATAAGGATACACATACTCACAAAAAGATGGCCTTGAACACATGCACATAGAAACAACAGAGAGAGAAAGGAGTGGTGGTGGTGGTGGTGGTGGGGGGGGGG
>CAKAOH010030056.1:0-13086 GCA_916701665.1 Sebastiscus tertius | reverse complement strand
CCCCCCCCCCCCCCCCCCCCCCCCCCCCCCCCCCCCCCCCCCCCCCCCCCCCCCCCCCAGTGGTGCAAGAAAAGGGAAAGAGCGAGAGAAAGGGCAGTGGGAGAAAGAGTGCAAGATAAAGAGAGTGAAAGAAGGGCTTCGCAAACAAAAGAAAAGTCAGTTACACACAGGGAGCGAGGAGGGCAGGGGAAAAAAAGCACTGAAAAACCAAAATCAGCAAAAAAAAAAAAGGGCAGAGAGGGAAAAAAAACGTTCAGCCTCGGAATGGGAGGAGCGAGAAGGAGAGGCAGCGAAGGAGGACAGAGAGAAAGAAAGAGATATGGAGAGAAAAGGAGCGAGAGACAGCAGAGGAGGAGGAGGAGAGTGTCAGGGCTAGGGGTGATTAAGCCCGGGGTCTCCTCTCTGCAGAGACACGTGCGCAGACTTAATCAAGTCGACGCCAGCCAGCCACATTTCCACATTACTCCCTGGCCGCTTGCCTGACAGGTCCGAAAGAGGGAAGCGAAGAGGAGTCCGCCCGCCCGCCCCGCACACCCACTACCGCCTCCTCCTCTTCCTCCTCCTCCTCGGCTTCTACCACCCCCAGGCCCCAGAGTGATGCCAGAACCCATGTGAGCGGCGTCGGAGGGAGTGGATGGGTGTAAGTTAGGGAGCAAAGAGCAGAAATACTACTGACTCCACTAAATGAAATGTTATTAGCTGGGAGTACCGACTACTCCCTCTGAAATCTCTGCTTCTCTGCTGCTGCTGGTACCAACGAGGTCTGCATGAGAAAACCTATTTACTTTTACAAAACATGAGGAAGACCATGTAGAGTGAAATACGCAATCTATATACATTGAAATTGTCTTTAGATATTGCTGTGAAGATATATTTAAAGGTTCTCTATACAACATCCAGAGCATTAATAAAGCAGCAAACAACTATTTGCAATGTACAGATATAGAGGAGTAATGTCTACCTGAGCAGAGAATGAAGTCTCTCTCCCTCTGTGTTGTAATACAAGCTTCTCTGTGCTTTGTTGACATCGCCGGGCTGGCCACACGTGCCTTTTAGTGCATGTTAGTGAATGTGTGTGTGCTCCACTGGCTAGTTACAACACATTCTCACTCCCAACTCGTCAAGTACCGCCACTTGGTCAGTGCCCCTCGGCATCGGAGACCGACGCTTAAAAAGATTATTTATAGTTCCATATGAATTACATTGATTATTAATTCAGTGAATCTCACCTCAGCAAGTTTGTGTTAAATGCTGTTGCAGTCATACAGCAGTTTAGCAGTCAGTTCTGAATTGCATCATATTTCAACATCATTTCTGAGAAGATTTTTTAACAGTCATATTTGACCACGACTTGAATGAGTGTGATTATGATTCTCTTTGAGAATACACGTACACACACACACACTAACACTCATACTGAAAATACACAGTACACACCCTCAACCACTCTCTGTTTCATACACTCTGGTTTTTTTTATTCTTAACATCCTCTCCCTCTAAAAAAAAAAAATACTGTACACCTTCTCTTCCCTCTTTTCTCCTCGACTACTCATATTTCACGTTCACGCTTTTTTTCTCTCTCTCCTTCGCTGGAGGCCAAGTGGGTCCGGGCCCAAGGTGGGGTATAGCGATGTCATTTAATAAGCAGCTTAACTCCAGCACACACGCCACAGAGAGAGCAGCCTGCACGGGTATCCACACTATAAGAAATATCCAACCAAAACTTTTTTTTCCCTCTCTGTTTTAGTCTAAATCAGGATTGATTATACCTGAATATCTCTACATCAGTGCAATGACAACAACTGATATAAAAGCAGACTACACGACATAAAGTTTCAAGTAATAATTGTCAGTGATGAGCAGTATATATATATATATATATATATATATATATATATATATATACTGCATATATATATTATATATATATATACTGCATATATATATTATATATATATATATATATATATATGTTTTTTTTTGCAGTGGAGCTCAGTGTTATTTCCCAACAATGAGGCCTGCTTACAGCATTTCCAGTAATGGGTCAACTTCTAATCTCCTGGAGTGAAAGTCCCCGATAGAGATGGAAAAAGAGAGACGCTGCTGTTTTCAGAACAACCACTGAGGTGTAATTTCAACGTATCAACGAAACAAGGGCCGGCCTGTGCCAGTCTAATCTGTCTTCAAATTATGCACAGGTGGTTTGCTGATAAGGTTAAGAGGTGTAGATACAGTGTGTGTGTGTGTGTGTGTGTGTGTGTGTGTGTGAATCCCCTGGCACTATATCAAGTACAAAAGCTCAATCCTAAACATGTGTGTGTGTGCACGCAAACACACAAGGGGGCCTTCAGTGGTCTCCTCTGACCTGTGAGTGAGGGCTAATTAAGTGAAGGGAGATGACAATGAACAAGGGCCTCCCATAGGCCAAGCCATCACTCAGGCCTGCTGTAATGAACACCCACCTACAGGTGTGCTGATCCCTCGACAACGCACACACACACACACACACACAAATACCTCCTTTAACACATAAGGGTGCACACTCAAACATGCTTCCATATGTGCAGCAGATTATTAATGCGTGCACACATATGTTAGCAATACAGCAGAAACAAAGCAGTGTAGACGTACTGTGTACTCCACAACACACAGACACATGCACATATGGCACACACTGACATTTCGGAGTGGTGCGGCGGCTCTTCTGGTCTTGTTTTGCTGAGGGCTGTCACAACCGCAGCGCCGACAGTTCATTAGAGACGAGTCGGCCATCAGACACAGGCACAAACATCTGTCACCTGGTCCGCTGGACATCAAGCTCCGTCAGTCATCACACGTGACTGGTGGAAGTGTTATGTAGACTTCAAAACAAATCCTGTTGCACTAGAAAAGTCCCATAGCCTTATTTTAATTTACGTATGAGACACCCAATGCTCTAGGGCTCTGCAATTCATCAAATTTCAATTACGATTTGGGCTTCCAAATAGGGGTGCACCGATACCAATTTCGGGTATCGGGTCCAATACTGTGCTCATGTACTCGTACTCGCAAAACGGCACTGATACAACGGCATCGATACCACTTTACGGCAGCATGACATTAACCTCTCGTCACCATCTTTCGGGTCCTATCGCACGCGTTCACGCTCCACCTCCCTGACGGTGCGGGTGAGATGGGCCGGTGGTGCACCCGACCCCGCAGGGCCTAGATCCCACCTCAGCCGGCACGCGTGCTGGCCCTCACTTTCATTGCACCACGGGGTTTTGCTTGCACCCTCTGACTCGCGGGTGCGTTAGACTCCTTGGTCCGTGTTTCAAGACGGGTCGGGTGGGTTGCATTGTTTTTCTTCGTGATTTTATGATAGGTCTAAAGAAAAAGTTTCTCAAAATATTCCCAACGTTCTCATCTTTTTCCTCCGTCATCATGCCTTTGCATTTCCTGCATTATGTTTCCCGCTTGCTAGCTTGCTAAACAGTAATGTTAATATTGCCGTTGCTTGGCAGCGGTGTTCTCACGACTTAACCACTTGAACACCAAGCGTATTGTGTACACGACTTCCCATGTTGTAAACACGAGTTTCATTTGAAGGCACCATAACTCTCGCTCGAACTCTACGTATTCCCTCTGCGGTGGTGCGCATTGACCGACTCCAGGTCAGCTTGGAAAGGTCCGGGGTGAAGGTGGCGCTTTACAGCACCACCTTACGCACGGACCTCGCCACTTAATGATCTACCAAAACACTCTTGATTATGATTTTTGCCATAAATGAGCAGCCCTACCTAATGCCCAAATAAAGGGGTTCCTTTTCTCTATTAGCACGGTGGTGTCATCGATCATATACGGTATGCTCGACTTGATGAAGGCTCTCAGGAAACGGTAACCAAATCTGCCCTATACGCCTTAATGTTTTCATTTCACATTTCGATTTAAAATGCATGAATGATGTTACCAAAGCAGCCCTCCTTTATGTCAAGGCACAACTCAAACGTATTTCCCTCACAAATTAAGACCAGGTCTCCCCTACTGACTCGCCTTTTCCATTTCCAATGAATGATTAAACTTCACCATTTCATTTCCTAGAAACGTGCCAGGTTGAGTGCCACGGCTACGCCTGGAGCACAACCCCAGCCTGTGCTTCATGGGCTTAATTAACGGACCCTAATTGCTTCTGAAAATAAATAAATAAGGCAGCCAGCGGAGCGCATCCTACTGTTAACGGATTATTTCCTCTCTGAAAACAATAACAGAATGTTCCCGTGTGTTCCCCGGGGGCCAGTTAAAGATTCTCTGCCTCAATATTTTTTTACAGAAGGGGTTATAAATGTACAAGTTGGTCTTCATTGCTCCAAAGCTGTTTGTCTAACAAATGACACTGAAAGGAGATTGAGTGGATTGAGCACTCATTTGGTCTGAAACGCAATATTTTCCCATGTCACAGTAGTCATCCATAAAATTAACCTTGGAAAAACATTACTGAAATGGGGAAGTCTCTCCAACTTGAGTTTTGAAGCTCACACAATCCCTGTTGGCGCAATCACTATTCTGCATGCAATGAGAAAGGCCTCTAGCCAAAACAAAGGCAGCCCGTTCTAAAGAACATGTTTTTTTTCTTCCACTTCCCTGGTCTTTCTAGTACTGTGACGACAGGAAATGAGTCTCGACATCAAAGTCCGAGGAGGAAGTGACTCTCTTCCCCTCCTCTGTGTGGAGTTGTCCACCTGACACTCGATGGGAACACACGTACTGTATAATGTGCAAATACACCGCTTAGCCATTTTGTTTCTCACATAAAACCCTAACCATAACATCACCGATGGTGTAATGGCAGGTTGAGGGTCACAAACACCTCAGAGGCCTGGGAGAAGAGCCACTGGGAGCTTTATATGGTGGGAGAGTTCCCATTTTGCGGGGGCGGAGGCTTGTCCTGCGGTGGAATGCAAATATTTAGCTTGCCCCTGGTATAAAATGAAAATTACACAGTACGACAGGAATACCTGTGTAGCTACCCAGGTGATCGCCAGCCTGGCTCCATCCACCAGGACGTAAATATAGTAATTACCAACCAGCGTCATGGGCACAAAGGAGAGTCAGTAGAGGAGTCTGATTGGTTGTTACTGGACAATGATTCTTTTTTTTCGTTTGCTCTGCCTCCTGTGTTCAATTCAAACATTATTTCATTCAGAAAACATACAAGACAGCTCTCCATCTTTAAATATACTAATCAAAAACAATATAATAGGTAAGGCATATGCTTCTGGCTTCTGATTTACCAAACCAAGAAGTGGTTAAATAACGTTTTTTTAGTGTCTATCACAAGCAGAGCTATTAGTGAGGGGGAATGCTCAGGTTGCAGGAGGTCTTTTTTACTGTCATAACAAGATTCTGATGTGACGTTTTCTTTTATTTATTTTTGTTTGTGGATCAAAACAAAAAAAAAAATCAAATATTAAAGCTGCAAGCAGCGATGAACGGGCCCTTGCACCTTCCCTGACTTCCTGTTGAGTTTTGGGCATACCTCCAAGAGGCTTTTTTGTGCGTCTCCACATAATACATCTGTCTGCCAAATTTCATACATGTAGGTGAAACCGTAGTGAGGGGCTCAATTTTTAACAATTTTCTAGGAGCCATTTTGGGACACCCAAGCTGGAGACCTTAAAATATAACATTTTTCACCACGTCTGAAAAGTGTTAGCAACGTTTTGAGCATGTTAAGGCCCTCAAAAAGGCAATTCATTTGCATGAAAAAGAATAATTCCTACAGTTTCAATAGGGCCTTCGCTGGCCCGACGCTGTCGGCGCTCGGGCCCTAAATAGGAAAAAGATTTAATTGGAATGTAAAGAAATGAACATTAATAATTAACGTTAATATCGATAGTACTCCTCAGTACTTTCTTTTTTTTTTTTTTTTGGATAATTGTTCGTGACTGAAGGAACCCATGCCGGCACAGCAGGACTGCGGATGACACAACCGATCAGGGAGGCCATGAGAATGTTTCTGTAGACGTAAATATTTGTTGCTCTGTGATAACGAGGAGGGGGGGCGGTTATTTGAGTGGGAGACACAGCAGCCAACATTCGGGTCAACAATAATACCACTTCAAGAAAGTAGAAGTGAAGAAAGTGTGTATGTGTGTGTGTGTGTGTTTGTGTCGGTGAATGGGAAGGGGGAGAGGTTGCATACATAAGTTCACTGTTACCATTTTCAGGCAACCCCCCCCTCCATCCCCCGTGACCTTTATGTCACTGAGACATGCTCATACATCCCGCTGTCTGCTAATGCAACCTATAGCTGTAGCCAGTGAGAAAGAAAGGCCTCTGGCCATGCAGACACAAACACCTCCACTGTTTACACAGTGCAGTCTGACACTGTGTACAGTGACCAGTGGGGAAATGTGTTAAGAGAATGACACAGAGAGAGAGAGAGCGAGAGAGAGACAGAGAGAGAGAGAGAGAGAGAAATGGGAAAAAAGGAAGAGAAAACTTAAGCGCATGGAGAGAGATGCAGAAAATAGAGTGAGAAATTTTAAAAAAATGAAGAGAGCAAGGAGTTATGGATTGACAGAAACAAGACAGAGAAAGAGAGGGAGGGAAGAAGAGGGAGAGTGCCCCCTACAGAGAGGACAGGAAACTCTAACGGCAGTGACCTTGACACTGAGTGAAAGAGACAGAGGGAAAAAAAAATAAAGAGGAAAAAGAAGGCAGAGAGAGCTCCGCATCCTGTCTGATGCAACGACAGATGGAAATTACTATATCAACAGGAGTTACATAAATATATGTATAAGTTTGTAGTTATAACATACAACTTTTCATGCACGCTTACAGTCACTTGGACAAAACGCCAAGACGTTTTTCATCCTTCCTAAAGTAGAATGCTTTGAATTATCCTCACCACCGCATATGTTTTTTCCAAGAAGAGTGACTTCTTTGGTGTATTAAACAAGCCGGTATTTGAGGTGCAGTCTGTGAGTGCATGTGAAAAACACTCCTCATATCCACATGTGTCTTCTCCTCGTGTGTATTTATGTGACTTATGTGCACGTCTTGGTGCTCGCTGTGAGCGTGTGTCGGGGCTGTGGGAGTGTTTAAATGGATTTTCCAGAGGCCTACAATACCAGTGCCATGTGTGAGAGGTTCTTTCCCTCGTATATTGGCCATGACACCCTCCCTCCCTCGCCGCGCAGCATGGCAGCCAGCAGCACCTGCTGCACCATAAACACACCTGCAACGCAGTAAAACCATGGAAACGCACCGCATGGAAAAACTTCACAATAGAATACAATAGAAGAGACGACCACACGGCTGCACAAAGACTGCACACACAATGCTTTAACTGCATTTAGGCTGTACAGCATACTTTTTCCATCAAAAATAAAAATGAAATTACACTTCTACATTGAAACAAAAAGGAGATCTTTCTGGGAACATACAGAAGATGACAACGATCAGCTAGAGGCGTGCTGCAGCCTATAATAGACCAGAGAAAAGTGACTCTGTTTTGGTTTTCAATGACTAAAAACAACAAATCGGCGCAGAAATTATATGTGTAGCCTGCATTCGGTAAACACACAGCAGCGCTGCGCAGCCTCCCTGCTCCTCCTGCCAGCAGAAATCTTGACCTCAGAGTTTTCTTTATTCTGGACGGTAGTTTTGGGGGCTGGCATTCGTCCCCACGGAGGACTGTTCTAACTCAATGGAGGTGGGATGGCTATTGAAGCAGCTCATTTCCTTTTTTTTCTTTTCCCTTCTTGTGGGAGAATGTCTTGCTATCAGTCAAGGATGAGACAGATCCAATCCTGTCAGACCCGGGAGGAGTCCAGTGAGAACTAAGTCAGCCAAAATAAGGTTGAAGGTGTTAAAAAACGTCCTCTTTTCACGGCAGAAGAAAATGACATTACTCTCACCTTCCCATGCAGCTCCCTCATGTCAGGAGAGCTGGCTTAGAGAAGCTCGTGCTGAAAGCCAAATCTAAATATGTGTCTCTTTCAATACAGTCTTTGCTTTCCAGGCTGTCACTGGTTGTAGTTCAGGCCATACAACGGTTGACTTAATTCTTCTAAAGCCACCAAAATGAATGAGCATACCTAGCACTAAACACAAAGTACAGTTGCGGCTGATGGGAATATCATTCAATTGCAGGTATTTAGTCATAAAGCAAAGTATTGATGAGAAGTCAGGGGATCACCAGAGTCATTAGGATTCATCCGCTTTTTATTTGAACTTAGAATTATTGTTCAAACGTGGGAAAAATTCAATATTCAAACTGTAATGACCTTTTTCGAATTCGAAATTTGGCACAAGGCAGCTGTATGACAACACACGTGAAAATACTATACTGATGGATAAGACACCGTCTCTGACCACTGATATATGGACATCACTTGGAGGGGTGGTGCATTACGTTATACGGGTTGCGTTCCAATACATTCGAACAAATTCCTTGTTCGTTCAAATTGGTTCAAACTTTTATTTTAAAAAACAAACCTGTACCAAATTTCATGGCAATCCATCCAATACTTGCTGAGATATTTCAGTCTTTGCCATCCCCAGAGCCGGGCAGCTCACAATATGAGAAAACTTATTAATGACATTCGATGTTGTAACCAAAAATCACACACTCTTGTTCCAAAGTACACTCTCTTTTTGTGTCTATCGGGGACACTAAAGACCTGAGGACAACTTCATGAATTCAACTGGATAGAGTTAAACATCATGATGAAGTGTGGTACTTTATCACTGTGACTTTTAAATATGTTCCATTTGTTTTGGAAGCTTTCATTGTGGCCGCAATTCATGCTCGCCTACTGCATGAGATCCATCACAGTGTGTTGAGTATCGGCTCACATTCACACCCTGCAACGTGTTGGCCTCCTCCTATTCTTATTACAAGCAGCCCTCTTGCAGTGGGACTAGTTTAATTAATTCCAAGTGAATCTAGCATGTGTGCACCCACAGACAGACAGGCTGATGTACTGTAGTGCATCTCAGTGTAATAACAAGACCATGGGAGAAACCCAGCAATGAAGGGACCAACCGTGCTGCCCTCCCTCACTGCACCGTGACTAAACGGCTTGTAAACCGCGCCCAAACTTTTGACAGCTTTGCGTATGAACACACATGTGCCTCGTAACAATTAAACATAAATGAAGGAACGGCAGAGAAAAAAAAAAAGAAAAATCCCACAGCTGCTCTGTTGGGGATGGTTCTTTTTTTAGGAACGTTAAAGGGAAAGCAGCAGGAGGAAGATGGTTGTTGGGTTCAGTGGTAATGGTCTGATTAATTTTGGATGTTTATTTGAGTTTGTCACAGTGACGGGACGGGTGACAGGTGCTGAAAGCAGGTCCAAGTGTAGACACTGAATGATGGTTTGCAGATGACGGCTTCTTTTTTTCCAGAACCCCTAGCAACTGGACCGAGCCCAGTTGGCTGACTGAAGGCAGTAACGGGACTGGTTCTCTCGCTCTCAGTTTATTTCTCTCTCTCTTCCTTTTCCTTCTCCCTCTATCCATCTAGCTCCTTCTCTCCTTCCCCCCTCCACCCAAGACTCCCGCTCCTTTGGAAGGGCCTAATAGGACTCAGAAGCTGGAAAGGAAAATATGGGCTTAAGGAAAAAAAAAAAAAAGGCTTGTTGCCTCCCAAACATCAGGGCTCTGGCCTCAGTAATACGATACAATCGTACCGTGTGTCAGTGATAAATACTGTAGGAACAACTTCTGTCATGTGTTTCTTTCACCAGGGAGAGAAGAGAAAAAATATATATTCCCAACCGTTCAGTATGCGTAATGTGTACCATAATAGTGTGTGTTTCTGCGTGTGTCTCCTGTTTAATGCAAGAACACATGTCAGAATGAAACCTCCTGTGTGTGTGTGTGTGTGTGTGTGTGTGTGTGTGTGTGTGTGTGTGTATGTGTGTGTGTGTGCATGTGTGTGTATGTGTGTGTGTGTGCCATGCCTTCCCAGAGCTCTGCAGGTCCTCCATTAAGATCAGTCAGTCAGCCAGTTGGTCATTAGGAGCCGAGTTGTCACTAGTGGGCCTGAAGGTCATTCATCACCTAACAGGCCCACAAGACAGGGACAGAGGAGCTCCCCTCTGCCAAACACACACACACGCACACATATACACACACACACACTATATCCACTAAATGAAAATAGCACCAGGAGGTTTGGTAAAGGAAGGAAGGCAACTTGAGATGTATGCATGGATAAGACATGAGACACACATTAATAATACATAAGCACACTTGCTCAGATTTCTTCTCCCTCTCTCTTAAAGCTAGGGTTGGTAATCTTGAGAAACTAGCGAGAGTATCCAACCGAAAACCCAGCCCAGTGTTGCCAACTCTTTTCCAATGACAGTAGCTAGCAGGACTTGCTCCAAAAGTCCCTAAATCTAGCGAGCAAGTCACCAAGTCTGCAACACTGACAGTCTGTCCCTTCAGGCCTCCCACCAAAGCCAAAATCAGCATTATGAACTCTGTTGATGCGCATTGAGTGCATGAGTGGGCACAGGCAGGCAGTTAGGTAGATAGACAAAAGAGTTAGGTTGATTTTTTCTGGTTTTGCCGGTCTGATCCGTTGTACAAGCTTGCACCGGTTTGATTACGGCTAAACCTGCATTTATCATTATGACACATACTGGCAAATTAAAAAGTAGCCGACATCAACAACCTGTACCGACGGCGTCACGATGCTAAATGCAGCTTGCATTGCATTAGTAATAAGCACTATAACGACAAAAATGACGTAATATTATGTGTGTTTATAAACGGACTAACAGAGCCACCAGTGTCTGACAACACCGGCAACATGGAGGAGATCACATTTCAGTAAAGACATTGGCGCACGTTGTGTTTGTTTACTAGGAAGTTCATGTGTTCTTTGGGGTGATGACACAAGACAGGCTTCCGACGGGCCAGCCGGTGTACTACAAGCCGGGCGGCCCGTAACGACAACGTCGAGGGAGAGAGAGGGAACGAACATGTGACTGGTGTTGAGTATGAAGTTAGCAGTAACGTTGTAGCTGTGAGCGTAGCAGTGCAGTGTGTCTACAGTTGATTTGTCTGTGAATAAATGCTACAACTCCTCAAGACCCGAGCCAAGTTCTCTTGTCTTGCTTGCCACCTGCTGGTTAAAGTGAACAGGGTTAGCCCCGAAGTTAGCGCCAACTTTGGCCCAAGCTCACTTAAGGTGGACTGACCTTTAAGGTGGACCAGCTATTCTCATTTTAGTGACAAGCCGCTCCTCCGAGAACATTTGATTAATTGATTGCTGCCGATATGTAATGAGAATTTCAACAAATATAAACAAAAATATATTTTTGAAGAAGATTACCAACCCTAGCTTTAAGTGCTCTAACATGTTGCCGGTTTCTGTCCCATCTCTTGTGATTTTTATTTTGCATGTAATAGTATTCGCCACATAATAAAAGAGGCTTTTTACAGAGCCCAGGCTCATCAGTGGAGGAAGTGGGTGCAAAAGAACAACGCTAATATCCGATATCACCACGCTGCTCAAGGCTCCTTTTTATGATAATTCATCACACATGACGGCGCATTTCTGCTTTAAATACAATTAAACAGTTTAATTTGCCTGCCAGTCAAGTCCTCGCCGCTCTGTCAATTGTAACAACCCCACAAGAGAGAGAGAGAGAAAAATAAAAAAAAGTTGCAGCTGCTGAAAGACCTGCAAACTTCTCAAACTTTCAAACTTCTCTGAGAAAAAAAAAAGCATAAGTGCATGTCAGTGGAAAGGCTCCATGTTTAGGCCTACGACCCTTTTAACCTGCAGTTTAAAAAAGCTTTTACAGTATCAACTGAATCTTCCCCACGGCCCACATCTATCTGATCTACAATTCAAGACAAAACACCTTTATTCACTTCCTTTTCATTGCGGTTGATTGTGAAGCTTTGGCAGAAACTGAACATAATATCAGTTTGAACGTTCCCTCTGCGTGACTGGGGCTGGTGGGAGCTGAGATCTGAACCGAATATCACAAGTCCCTGATTTAATCTCATAATAGTCGGCTTTAATGTCCAAATGCAAGACATATGTGGCTCCACTTTGGTTCGCTCACTCGGGCCACGTAGTACAATCTCCCAGGGCAAGACCCAGGAAAGGGAATTTGCATTGGAACTGAAGCGTTCATGCTAGTTTAGTTTGATGCTAATTAGCCGAGACATTATAAGCACCCTTTGGTTAGTAGATTTAGAGGCGCTGTTATAGGAGATGAGCATTTAGAGAAATATATGCTTCATAAATGCTTGACAACGAGATGACAAGCACTGAAAGGGTCATGCAAAAACACGAGATTAAATAATTTAGGAAGATTTTACATCAATAAAGTTCTGATTAAAATAAAACAAACGCAGTGGATACAAACAGCGCTGTTATTTTGGGCGTCGTCCAACTGAACTCTGAACGGCTCTAAAACAAACACAGACCCCCAGTCATAAGTGCATCTCTCCCACTTTGTCTTTCTCTGTCGCTAGAAATTGATTTCACGCACACACACACACATACACACATACACACACACACACACATACACACGGGGCCGCAGAGGGAGTGTTGTGACTGAGATAGGAAGAGCAGGGATTTGTTTAAAGCAACAAACCCAGGGGAGCCTCAGTTGATATGGACAATGATATGGATCCGTCTCTCTCCGTCTGTCGCTATGGGGCCCGCGGCGCACTAACCTCTCTCACTGTCACGTCTCCTGCTGAGACTATTTTTCACATCTTAATTGCAACATGACAGCGACGCCTCATGTCTTTGTAACTTCTTTGTAACTATCTTACATGCATTCATTCTCATGCACTCACCCATGCAACTGTGCACACAAATATGCATAACATAAATAAACAAAAACGAACCTCTGTTCAACATTCATGCTCCATCATTGATGCTTTTAAAAGTGGTAATAACAAGATTATTTTTTTATTTTGTAATATCGTAAAGAAGTCACCGCTGAAGCAAAACAATGTATCCTCATACATATATATACATATATATATATATATATACATATATATACATATATATATACACACATATATATACATATATATACACATATATATGTATATA
>CAKAOH010030051.1:0-24293 GCA_916701665.1 Sebastiscus tertius | reverse complement strand
TGCACACTCAAGGGGAACCTCCACCAATCATGCACTGACATCACACATTCACTGGTAATATCTAATTGTTCAACAGCGATGACAGTGTGGAAACATTGTGGAGCACAATGTAGAACAAATAAAAATCTAGGAACACATAAAATGAAACTTATGTCCATAGATCTATTGCCCCAGTGCATGCTGGGAGGGTTCCCAACACACCTAACTTATGTAACTGCAATCACATAAACATCAACACTCAACACCAATCATATGAACACTGATCTTGGTTTCAACCCTGTACTCAGTGGGCCTTTATTTCAAAATAAGAGCACACAAGATCACTTCATCCAGGATTAACAAGTCAATCTTCAAACTGGGTTCAAAGAATCTTCCTTCCTTGAAAATAATGTCACCATTAAAAGCGCTCTTACAGGCCTCACTCCATTGGAAGTGCCTCCCTTTCTCTGCGAGCTGATGCAAAGGGCGAGCAATGTCTGCAAAACCTTTTACAAAATGCCTATAATATGTTTTTGCGGACAGGACATTCCCTAACTGCCTCCACCTTAGCAGGATCTGCCATCACGCCCTCAGCAAAGATGAAATGCCCGAGGTTCTGGAGCAGCGTAGAAAAACAAGTTACTGTCCAAGCGACAGTGTAACTTTAAGACTGGCATCCCCTGTGTCAGTCTCATGTAAGGTCAAGTGAGTCCTGCCTAGGTCGGTCTCCCCCTGAATAAACACAGATGTGCCGTTGCAGTAACTATCTAATTGCTTTTAGCCCTCCTCTTCCACCCCGAACTGCCAAAGCATTTCTCAAGTTAGTTTTAGATGACAGAATTATATGCAGTGTATTGATAGTATGCATCTCTCAATGATCACATGTCACTTCCTCCTCCAAACACTAGATGGTAGGCATGACTTAGAAATGGAAAGACTTAGGGACTATGTTCAAAACATCCTTGGCTTCATGTTTAGTATTTATTTCTTAATACTAACAATGTGTGTTCTAAAGACTGCTAAGTCTAAGCCACCAAAAACAAATAAACCTCTATTTAGTTTACACAAGTATATACGTTTACTTCAGTAACCTTGTAATGGTGTGGTATCTTGGCCTCCTTCGAAAAAGAGATTTTAATATCAAGGAATAAATTAAATAATTACAATAACGTCTAAAGTATCTGTATTTAATGCTTTGTGGTACCTATAAAAAAGAAGGCAGTTGCATTCATGTTGCCTGTAACGGAGCTGTGATATTTCTGGGACAAAGAACTTTATTTATTTAAAGAGTATCCACCAAGATCTCAGTTTATTTATGGAGAGCATAAACAGCTGGAGTACCAGCATCACTCTGAGCAGTTTCTCCGCAGCAGCCCATCACTAAAAGAGTCTCCTAGGGCTCAGGCCCGCACCTTCCGGTCTGCTGTTTAGATTTTAAAATCTCGCTGACATGCTGCATATTTGATTATCTTGAAAGACAGAAACTTTATTTTCCCCTTGCTGGCAAAACAAGCAATTCAGGGAAATGCCTATCAGTGTCAAATGATAAGAGATTGGTGATGTTTCTATGTCCATACAGCTTCATGGCAGCAGTCAAAGGTATGTCACCCCACTATTGTACCTTATACAGCATGGTAGGGTGGTCATCCCTCAATTTGTGTATATTACAACATTGGTACATTTTAGTCTATAAGATCATCTCTGTCAAATTTCACTTACTTAAGCCAGAAGTTTGTATTTCTGCAAAACAGTTATAATCTTAGGTCCTCCTTCTTCTTCCTGCTTGCCTTCACTCACAGCTCGCTCCACCTCATGTGCATGCGTGCACACTACACACTGCAGAAGAGTTAGTTTAGCTCTGAGAATATCTAGTGAATGTACAGTGGACGTTTGTGCAGAAATAACTGCTGCAGCTCCTCCAGACCAACAGAGGTTTTCTGTGTCTTGTGAAGTGACGGGGCTCCGCAGCGAAAAACGTTATCGTCTCCGACCGGGTGCCGGCCAGTGTCTCCCATGTTCTGACCGTGGTCGGGAGGCTGAAGCAGGAAAAGCCAACACTAGGATTTGCAGTGATTCATGGAGAGACCTTCGTCTGGTCAGCTAACATTACTGCCAAGCAGGTAAAATATAGAGTGATATTGTGGTTTTAGCTGACGTGTGTCGCCTCACTGTTTTGATGGATGCTCGCTCACATTCAGTTAGCGCGTGCACACGGGCGAGCGCGAGCAGCCGGACACTGACTTTCGTGGACTTAACGGCCACAGGTGTCGCTGTTACAACCAATTTCTGATTCTTACAAGCAGTCCCTTTAATGAAAAACATGTGAAGTGCAGACATCTTTTATTCTACCAGAAACCCTTTTTTTTTTTTTTTTTTACTTTAGCAGACACAAGCTTCTTAAATACCATTCAGAGAGCATACCACTGTTCTGCAGCTACTCAGGAGTATATATGAAGCTGATTTGTACATGTTTGAGGTCCTTGAACTTTAGGATTGCAGTGTCATGCTGAGGAGGTATTTATTCAATCTCTTCTTGAAGGCATGAACACTATTGGTGTTAGCCCTGGGGAGAAGGAGTAGTCCCTGGGTAGTGGCAAAGCCAAGTGGCCCAGTGTCTTGCTCTGCATTGTGTGATAACGGTCACAATACAGGATGTCCTCATTTTAACTGCCAAAAAAACCTCAACAGCTCACAGTGAATCTGTGAGTGTGTGAACACAACTTTAGAGGAAACTGAGGTTTTCATTTGGACGCGATAGAAAATGTACCAGTTTCTCACAGCTCATTTAAATGTAAAGAGAAGTCTAAATGTTGAGGAGAACCAAGCAGTGAATAAAAAATAAATGTTTGATCATTACTATTTTTTAGTTTTTCCAGAAAAGTGCTCTTTATTGAGCAACATTTAGCTGAGGCAGCAGCTCGCCTACTTGACCAAAACATTTCACTTTTCTTTCCAGCAAGCTACTGTGTGACCTCAGGTGTTTCATATCCGATTTATATTTCCTTAAACTACATAGCTATATTTTTATCATATTGTCAGGGTTAACTGTGCTATTAGTCTATTATTTCAATGTTTAGTTGTAAATGTTAAATGTAGATATCTGTGACAGTATCTATATCTGTATTTGTAACCCACCAGTCCCACGGTGTTCCAGGGGTGACGCCGACTGAAGGACTTGAAGCAGCTGAGGGCGGTGGCCACCACGATGAAGATGATGAAGGAGCTGAGGCACATGCTGGTCTGCATCTCCTTACCTTCAGAGAAGGTGAACACATACATCACACTGACGGTGAACAGCAGCTGGACAGCCAGGATGCTGAGCACCTGCACAGGGAAAGATGAAGAACAAGCACTTGGTTAAAACACTTATGATCTGTGATCATTTATGGATTAACAAATAGATTTTATTTGCAAGCATTCAC
The DNA here is from genome assembly GCA_916701665.1 of Sebastiscus tertius. Taxonomy (NCBI): domain Eukaryota; kingdom Metazoa; phylum Chordata; class Actinopteri; order Perciformes; family Sebastidae; genus Sebastiscus; species Sebastiscus tertius. Next base: position 20,892 of record CAKAOH010030051.1, on the reverse strand, counting down.
TACCATTTTATTGAAAGATTGTTGGATTACACTTTCCAGGATGCACTACAGAAACCCTTGTGCTTTAATATGCTTTGCAGTGTCCTGTAATCAAAGTGGTCTAATGCAGCGACTCCCAACCAAGGGGTACTTCTGCTGCTTGCGAGGCAGTACATGGAAAGTTTACGGAGTAACTCAACTAATTTGAAAAAAAAAAGAGAAGAAATCATGACTTGGTAGAGAAAAGTAAATCTATATTTATTGTCACAAAAAACAATAAACTACCAACTACAATCGGCTGACTGCTCAGGACACGACTCCCACCAACCTTAGTCAGCTGAAACACCTCAACTACATACTGCAATTAAGAAGTCATAAAAACAAATTAGCAAGTGAACATAGCTGTCCAAAAACAGCTCCCTAAATGCAATGGGTAAGTTGATATGTATCAAAAAGTTATCTTAACAATATATATGTTTATATAATTAATAGTATTTCACAGATTTAGTTCAAAATCTATCCAAGCAAACGTGTTTTGAACATGTCGGGTCTGTCAGATAAAAAGCAAAAAAAATTAATTCAAGTGCTTTAAGAGAAAGCTAAACTTCTGCACCTCCTCATTGCTCTGTTTTTATGCTTTCAAGAAATCTAGCCCGTGACGGGAGACTTTGGCCAATCACAGGTCATTTCAGAGAGAGAGCGTTCCTATTGGCTGTTCATTCAACGGAGGCAGCTGTCAATCACTCGTGAACTCTGATCAAACGGTCAAACTAGGCAGCGCTGATCAAAGAGTTTTCGAGTGATTGACAGCTGCTCAGAGACGGCAGGCTCCAGCTCTGCTCTGATTGGTTGTTTTCCTTTGGTCTGTGAAATCTTGCAGATGCCATTAGGAGCACCGGAGGAACATGATTTTTTTCAGATTACCTGTCTCATGCACTACTGTCAGGATATAGTGACCATTATATAAAAATAACTTTTTTTTAATCACATTTGCTCCATTTCTACCCACTGCAGCTTTAATCAATGTTTTTTGAACCAAGGTGATTTTATGGCTTTTCATGACTGACACTTTTGGCTCAAACTTGTGTAAAACAGTGGTTCCTAACCCCTCAAAACAAAACAACGTCTATTTGCAGCTTCTTTTCACATGTCTACAAGTTATTTTTCCTTCCCAGATTGATTTATTTTACAAATTTTAGAGGTCTGAGGATGTAAAATGATCCATTAATTTACAGCAAAAAGCAAAGTTTAGAAAAAAAACCCCATGATTTAACAGATCTTATCCTGTTAATCACTTTGTGCATTCCCTGAAATTTCTCTTGCGAGTTGTAACTCCTTAGGAAAGTCTCTCTCAACACCAGGTTGGGAAAATCTGGTGTAGGATAACATGCTCATAGCAATTCGTACAAACCTTTCTCATAAATGATCTTCTCACTGTCTTGTCATCAAAAGAAGATGAGGATATCACTGGAGTTGTGTCCGACGAGACCTTTGGGCTGACGTCGCAGAAAGACTCGTATCCAGTGGTAGGCTTATAGGTGCAAGTTGTCTCGATTTTGGGTGGAGGGCACATTGCCAGGGCTGCAGAGTAGGGTGGAGGTTGCTGTCCTTCGGAGGAGTATGACGGTGGTGGTGGTGGTGATGACACATCATAACCAGGAGCGTCCTGTGTCTCTTTAGATGTGAGGGAGTCTGCTGTATCCGACATTCTGGAGGAACTGTGGGTCAAACACAGAAGTTGAGTCAAATAAAAAGATCAACGAATGCAAAACAAACACGGGTATGACGGTGTACATTCTGTTTAGCAGTTGTGTGAAGTTCCTGTTTTTCTAAATTATACTGTATGGTTTACTCATTAACTTTGGTGTCTGAACTGAAATGAATACATTTATGGTTTCATTTAGTGAATAATTGTTTTATAGCTGCCTGTCAGCATGTACAGGGTTGCTAATATGAAATCTTGTTGCCCAAGAATGGCGTAAACATAAGGAAGTAAAACTTGAGCGGTGGGGCCACTCATCTTACACTCAGCAAACATTGTGGAAAAACACGTCATGTGGTCTTGGATTCACCAACAGTCAAAAAATCCCTAGATTACACACAAGATCACATGCATTTGTGTGAATGAACCATGGATGTATTAAGAGAACTGAAGTTCCATACATGCTATTTAGTACGCTAAAACAGTATGTAAGATATTTTAGTATGTCCGAAACCTTAGTATGAAACCAATAGTACATGAATTGCATGCAATGCAGTATGCAGCGCTGGACACTACTAAGCCCCCAGGAGGAGCGCTGATTGTTGATCCCAATTTTCATAGCGGCCAAACGGCGGTACTACAACTTCTGTGTCCGTCACATGATGCCATTGGACCCAAAAAGACTTTTTCCCATACACTTACATTGGGAAAGAGATGTCTGTAACTCAGCGGATCATTTTTTTTTGAGGTGAATCAACTCCCCAGTATGAACACTTGAATAAACCTTATTTAAATCATTAGGTCCTAAAAGTTGTAAAATGCACTAATAGCTGAATCCAGAGTTATTTCCCTTCCTTAGTTCATGTGAATGAGCCCCAGGCTGAGGCTTGAGCGAGGGCTGGGAGGTGGATTTAACAAGCTGTGACGACACCGTGAAGGTTGTGACCCCGTGACCGAGCCATGTGACCGAGCCACGTGACCGAGCGGACGCTACTGCGCCTGCTCCATGGGCCCAATGGATGCGAAAGGAAGATGCCGGAAGATCCGGGTACTTTTCCAGTCTGAAGTTGAGCCATTTTGGCATCATGCGCCACTGATCAAATTTCATAGGACTAAACAGGGCCAACACCTCCAAAGAACAATTGCCTGTTCATGCAGATGTGTTTGCTTTGCATCACTGACGTTTCGCATTAAGGGATTTTACAGTAGGTAGTGCTGTGTAAAAGGCAGATGAGGTGGTTTGGCACCGGAAAACTTTTAAAAGGGATGTTGAAGAACCGGGTCGATAAGCAGGAGTAGTTCAAGCTGAGCAAGCATTTGAATCACACTGAATAATGAACATAGCATTAATACAAGATCTCTAAGTTTCTGCTGACATCTCGATCTATCTATGGGCACCCATCCATACCAATGAGCACACCAAATATTATAGATGTCATTTACTGCAGAACCATCTTACCTACATTTTAACAGCACCCGGCCTCTCCCTGATAAGAGGACATTATTCGCCAAACCGGTTTGCACTTTCCTTGATTAACCTGCTGAGCAGCTGATTTACCCATTAACCTATTTGTGCCCATGGACTATATTTAGTAACATAAGAAAAAATGCCACAACATTTGTTCTGATTGATCAAAAGTCTTGGAATTTGGTACGGACAGACTTTGGGCAAGTAGCTAACAGTACAACTTTGACATTTTTTAGGGCTGTCAATCAATTAAAATATTTTATAACGATTGACCTCATGATTGTTCATAGTTAATCATGATTAATCGCAAATTAATCGCATAATTTTTATCTGTTCAAAATGTACCTTAAAGGGAGATTTGTCAAGTATTTAATACACTTATCAACATGGGAATGAGCAATTATGCTTGCTTTATGCAAATGTATGTATATATTTATTATTGGAAATCAATTAACAACACAAAACAATGACAAATATTGTCCAGAAACCCTCAAAGATACTGCATTTAGCATACAAAATATGCTGTAATCATAACATGGCAAACTGCAGCCCAACAGGTAACAACAGCTGTCAGTGTGTCAGTGTGCTGACTTGACTATGACTTGCCCCAAACTGCATGTGATTTTGCATGGACAAATTTATGCATTCATTTTTCCTCGCCAAAATGTAGCGTAAGTTTAGAGCGCTATTTAACCTCCTTCCCGACAAGCTAGTATGGCATGGTTGGTACCAATGGATTTGGTAGGAAATCATAAATTTGCTGGCACAAATGGGAGCAAGGGAAATGTTGAGAATTTTTAGAAGCAGCAGAGAAGAGAACGAAAATGTATTCATCGAGTCATAGTGAGAGTGAAGAGGAGAAAGAAACCTACATAGTTGGAATGAAGATTCAGGGTCTGAAGAAAAAGCTTTGTCAGAAAAGCACACTGTGGCAAGATGGATTAAGAAAGAAGTGGGAGGAGTTAAACTGATCGATATAAAACGATCCAGCCTGATAGTTAGAGTGTATGTTAAAGAGTCAGATGGAAAAAGTCTTGAGCATCTTGATTTCGGAGGATGGGATGGATATGTACCCAGTGGCATGTTTTCCACTTGGCAAGAAAGCTCCAATAAAAGGTGTTGATGGAGTCTCACACAGAGTGGAGATTTAAAGAGTGTAAAGGGGTGACAGACAGCTTTAAAATGAAGATGTTTGACAAAAGAAAAAGTACTCAGTACTTGCAGGACAGAGTGTTCTTGGACCACGTGTCGTACCCAGTAAGGTAGTATGTTTCCAAACTGTTACAATGTCACAGCTGTTGGAAGTTTGGGCATAGTCTGGTTAGTGTGTAGGGGTTGATTTTTTCACATGTGGTAAATGTGGGCAGAATGAATGTGAAGGTGACTGTGAGAAAGAGCCAGAGTGTCTCCTCTGCGAATGGAGTCATGCAGCATGGGAGGCAAACTGTCCAATGAGAGTAAAGGAGACAGAAATAATCAGAGTTAGGTCTGAGAACTGACATAAATTTACAGGAAGTCACAGAAATAGTTAACATCCTGTTCGATCCGATCTGTAGGCTAGTTTGTAGACCATGTTTGAATAGTTTGTAATTGCTCGTTTTGATAAGCAGTATAGAAATAACCTTTATTATTATTATTATTATTATTATTATTAAAGGCTGCAACTAACGATTATTTTCATTGTCGATTAACCTGTTGATTATTTTTTCGATTAATCGATCAGTTGTTTGGTCTTTAAAATGTCAGAAAATGGTGAAAAATGTCGATCAGTGTTTCCCAGAGCTCAAGATGACGTCCTCAAATGTCTTGTTTTGTCAACAACTCAAAGATATTAAAAAAGATAAGAAAAGATAAGAAACCAGAAAATATTCACATTTAAGAAGCTGGAATCAAAGAATTTTGACCTTTTTTTCTTAAAAATATTACTCAAACTGATTGATTCGATTATCAAAGTAGTTGTTGATCCATTTAATAGTTGACAACTTATCAATTAATCGTTTATGCTCTATTAATAATAATAATAATAATAATTATTAATAATAATATTATTATCAACCACACAAGATATGTTTGTTAACAGATTAAACCTGCATTGCACAACATGAGACTAAAGCATATACAATCTAGCATTAATTATTACAATTACTACAAAACGTGGTGTTTGTTGTCAAAACTAAGAGCCAATCAGTTCTTTGATCAGGCGACAGCCAGGCGTTTCCCATCATGCCCTGGGTCTTGCAGTCGGTGGAGAGCATAGACTGTATATAAGAAGTGAACGTAGTCCCCGTGACATCATCCATTAGTTTGTGGACTGCCGTTTTGAAGCCTTGAGTTTGACAATTTAGGAGCGGCCATCTTGGTTTTGTCTATTGCCATGTTGTTGTTTTTTTGCAACCAGAAGTGACACAACAGGGTGGAGCTAAGTACAACCGAAGGAATGTTATAATTAACTTTCATGAACAGAAAACACACTGTGAAAGGGTTAAAGTTGTAAGACGTAAACACAGACAACTCCCAGAACGGACAACGTCGTGGTAGTGACCTGTCAATCACAAGGTCTTTATCTCCTTCCATCCACACTAAACCACCATTACTCATATCCAAAAACGTTTGAAAAGAGGGCTGTGTACTGTAACAGTAACGTTAGGAGACCAACTTCCCTCCAGCGGAAAAAAAAACTGTAGTTCTGTTTTCTTTGTGATCGTCGTCATAACTCTCCAGAGTTGTAATATGTAAATGCGCAAGCCTGGCTCATCTCGAACGAGTCTATTTGTACACTTTGATTGATAACATATCAAATAAACTGAAACATTGGGCTGAAATTAATAATTAAGCAGACACAAAAACACTGTTAATGTTGGGGAACAGTACTTTTGTGTGGCAGAGATATCAGTGATGTTATGTAGACCCACCTCATTTTACCTATGTGGATGAGGTGGTAATTGTCTTTGAGCATTAAACATTTAAGTACATGTTCAGAGCTGTAGGGTTCTACAGTGAAATAGAGACTTATTTATTCTTCTTCTGATGAATTAAAATCAGGTGTTGCAGTTATACTTGCTGCACCTGCTTCCTTTTTAAATTAGACACTTCATTAAATCATCATTTCTGATGTACCCACAGAGGTATCTAGCAATGAAGTGTTTGTTTTTTGACAGGTGATTTGAGGTGTCTATCACTGAGACTACTGCTGCCAGAGGTCTCAAAACCTCAGTAAATACAATCTAAACTATCAGCATGAATAGATAATAGTAGTAAATGGAAACATATTTTGTTGTGATCTGAGTGAAACCTTTAAAAGATTATTATTAACCAAATAATGTATCCTGTCTTGTTGAAAGTACCAGTAAATATTACAAAACAGCAGGATATCTGCTTTTACTTTACACACAGAACAAGTAAAGAATAAATAATAGAGGATAAAGTGAATGTTCTGCGTACCTTTTCTGCTGTATTATAGTTGTGTCCGACACCACAGTGCTGTGTGAGGACACAAAAAGGATACCTTGTGTGGTGATGGGTGTTATTTATTCAACATGTAGTGTCGAGTTTCACTTCCTGACACCATGAAGTGATGTAAAAAGGAAAATCCCTAATTGTTACAAACTATTTCAGATGTTGATAAGGGGTTGTCCCTTTTTGCCAGCTCAGTACAAAATGAAAGATGGGACAATTGAGGACACATAATTATCTAATTTGTGTTTAGAAACACTACAGTACAGTACAGCATTAAGGCCAGTGTGAGGTACAGTATTGAGGTCAGCTTGAGGTACAGCACTGAGACCAGCATGAGGTACAGTATTGAGACCAGTGTGAGGTACAACATTGAGACCAGTGTGAGGTACAGTATTGAGACCAGTGTGAGGTACAGTATTGAGGCCAGTGTGAGGTACAGTATTGAGGCCAGCGTGAGGTACAGTGTTGAGGCCAGTGTGAGGTACAGTATTGAGGCCAGCATGAGGTACAGTATTGAGGCCAGCGTGAGGTACAGTATTGAGACTAGTGTGAGGTACAACGTTGAGACCAGTGTGAGGTACAGTATTGAGGCCAGTGTGAGGTACAGTATTGAGTCAAGCGTGAGGTACAGTATTGAGGCCAGTGTGAGGTACAGCATTGAGGCCAGTGTGAGGTACAGCATTAAGGCCAGTGTGAGGTACAGTATTGAGGTCAGCTTGAGGTACAGCACTGAGACCAGCATGAGGTACAGTATTGAGACCAGTGTGAGGTACAACATTGAGACCAGTGTGAGGTACAGTATTGAGACCAGTGTGAGGTACAGTATTGAGGCCAGTGTGAGGTACAGTATTGAGACCAGTGTGAGGTACAGTATTGAGGCCAGTGTGAGGTACAGTATTGAGACCAGTGTGAGGTACAGTATTGAGGCCAGTGTGAGGTACAGTATTGAGGCCAGTGTGAGGTATAGTATTGAGGCCAGTGTGAGGTACAGCATTGAGGCCAGTGTGAGGTACAGTATTGAAGCAAAGTCAAACAGCACACTTTAGTGCATATTTTTAAAACGTGTATTCAAAAACTTGTATAATGGCACAATATGGAATTTAGAGCTGAAACAATTAATTCATTGACTGAAAATTAATCGACAACTATTTTTTATTATCAATCTGATCTCTCCTTCACTAAATGCAACATGTGTTATCAAACTCTAGTCTGTTTTAGGCCCTTTTGAGATTCTGTGCTCTTCGTGTTTTGCTTATTGAGAGTGTTAACTATCCTAGTTGGGGAAACAAAATATACACCAATCAATTGGGTTACCTGCACTAGGACGTTTAGGTGCTATTTGTGCAAAAATCTGTCTTGCCTCACGATAACCTAACGTCTGCAGGCTGTATTTTGTTATTCTATTCATTTGTTGATTTTCAATGAATCCCTTTATACCCATTTCTTTTAGTGTATTTTATTTGGGAAAACTTTAAAGGAGGGTAAAAGGAAAAATAAAACCAATATTTCAGTTTCCTTAATTGTTTGTTATTATAGAGGCATTTGTTCATTATCGAAGAGGCATTTGTTCATTATCATCATTATTATTATTAAGGAGGCATTTTATTTTATATTATTATGTGGATGGGAACTGTTTTTCAGTCTTCTGTGAACTTTGGTGAGGGCAAAAGATGAGGATGGATCCTGGTGATACAAGAAACTATGCGCTACATTTTGCACTATGTTTCATCCTTGTTGTTTTATATCGTACGTCCTCATATCAATGTAAGCTGTATGAGGAGAGACTTCATAGATTTGGTCCAAAGTATACTGGAGCACATGGATATAAGGCAACAAACTTTATTAGAAGACTAACGTTTTGACGCCAAGTGCATTTCACTCGAGTCAGACCCTTGAACCAAATCTCTAAAATCTCTCCTGATAAAAGATTTTCTATCTCATCCTGAGAGCACCGGACAGTTGAAGCACGTTAAAACCTCTTCCTTCATTATAAGCTGTATATTATTGCATTTTGGTCTCTGCTTTGGTGCTGTATGAAACACAAATGGCCTTATGGATCTATTGTATTATCAGCGTCTGATTTAAATGACACAATATAGTGATTTGGAAGTTCTGTAGTGAATAATTACCTAGATTATTATTAACCAAATAATGTTTCCTGTCTTGTTGAAAGTACCAGTAAATACTACAAACAAATGAAAATGCAGCAGAGTAAAGAGCAGGATATTTGCTTTTACTTTACACACACAGGGAACAAGTAAAGAATAAATAATAGAGAATATAGTGAATGTTCTGCTTACCTTTTCTGCTGGATTATAGTTGTGTCCGACACCACAGTGCTGTGTGAGGAGGAGTCGACACAAAAAGGATACCTTGTGCGGTAGTGGGCGTTATTGTCGAGTTTAACTTCCTGAAACTAGGAAGTGATGTGTTGGAAGAAAATAGCAATGGCAGTAATACTTGTATAGCCTGTTTCCAGAGAATCGCTGCCCCACATTTCCTGATGTCAAACTGAAAGTGAAACTAGATAGCAATTCAGTCTGGTTACAGTAAGACGTTAATGACACGTCACTGTAACCTCTTTGATAAGGCTAAGAGGAGTATATTTTTTAGCATCCTTGCTGATATTTCAACATCAATTCATGGGAGAATAAATCAAGCAAAGTCAAACAGCACACTTTGGTGCATATTTTAAAAACTTGTAATTAAAAACTTGTATAATGGCACAATATAGAATTTTGAAATGAATAATCAATTGACTGAAAATGAATCTACAAATGTCTCTATAATCTGAATATTGCTTGGTTAGTTCATTGAACTTTGTTGAGCGTAAAAGATGAGGATGGATCCTTGTGATGCGAGAAAATGTGCTCTACATTTACATCTACTTTTTGTCCATGTTGTTTTATGTCGTACGTCCTCATATCAATGTTTATCAATTTATTGCATTTAGTCTCTGCTTTGGTGCTGTATGAAACACAAATGGCCTTATGGATCTATTAGATTATCATCATCTGACTTTAATGACACAACCAAATGATATGGAAGTTCTGTAGGCAGGTTTGACGTCAGCAATTATACTGAATAATTACCTAGCTCCAGTAATTAGTGAATTGCAGAGGTGAGAGCAGAGCAGAATTTACACTCACTAAAAATCCCACTTGCTCGTATGGATTTCCCAGATAACCAGTATTATATAAATAAATAAGACATTAAATAATAATAATATAAAATAATCTTATGAATAAATAGAGCAGATTATATAAATGACCCAATAAATTGTGACATTATTTAATAAATTGTTAAAACTCATTTATTATAAAGTGTTATTTGTTATAAGTTTTATCGGAGTTAAAAAAAAAGAAAGTCTTTCTCAAGTGATTGGCTGAAAGCTGAGGAGGCGGGGAGTGGTGACAACAAGTCTGGGGCAGTTTTAGCTATAAATGTAGGGAAAATGAATTCAAATTGCTACTATGCAAATGATGAAATGTAATTTCACAATAACAAGTTGAGTTTTAACAATGTACATTTTATTTATTTTTTGAAATAATTGAAATTGTTTTAGTAATGCAGAAAAAAATGAAACTGAATGCTTTCATTGTTTCGATTTCCATACGGGTTAACATGCACTGCAAAACAACAAATACAACATTTTTTATATAAATTGTTCAATGTAAAACTGAGACAAAAATCATTCATTAATAATGAATAATGATAATCATTCATTTATTGTCGTTTAAAACAGGAGTTACAGTATATACAAAATAATAATAATAAATGGTATTTTAATTGTGGGTATAGTTTGGAGTGTCCGTCTGTATGTGTTTGTGTGTAAATGTATTTCAGTTTCATTTCATTTCATTTCATTAACCTTTATTTAACCAGGTTTAGACCCATTGCGATTAAGATCTCTTTTTCAAGAGCGACCTGGCAAAGAATGGCAAACAGTACAAACAGTTTCATACACGCACATTAAAAAAACAATAGATCAGCTCAAAGGTGCCATACCGTAAAAGTGCAGGGAAGCGATATAATCAATGAAAACAAGTGCAATTATTGATAAGAGTCCGTTTCTATAGATTTCACCATGCCTTTAAATTCATTTAGAGTGACTAGGTCCTTGAGTTTAAGTTAATATTGCAGGCTATTCCATGCAGATGGTGCAGAAAACATAAAGGTCTTCTTTCCCAACTCAGTCCGAACTCTGGGAACAGTCATAAACATAGTGTCCTGAGACCATAACCCATAATAATTGCCATGTTTTCTGGTTAGAAAGACAGATAAATAACAGGGGAGTCTACCCAGAATGACCTTATAGATAAAAACATACCAATGGCTAAGCCGACGTATTGACAGAGCAGGCCAATTTACTTTGGAGTACAATATACAGTGATGAGTGAGAGCTATACAGTTTGTAACAAACCTTACAGTAAAGCGCCATGATGTACACTATCCAACATATGGAGACAATGGACTGATGCATTCATGTAAAGCAGATCACCATATAGTCAAGAACAGGCAAGAACGTCGCTTCAACCAGTTTTCGTCTGACATCAAGAGAAAAACAAGACTTGTTTCTAAAATAAAAACTTCAATTTCAACTTTTTCACCAGACTCTGTATGTGAGGTTTAAAAGAGAGGTGGTCATCAATTAAAAATCCTAAGTATTTGTATGTGGAGACTGCCTCAATTTGTTGACCTTGAGTATAGTTTCACCTCTTTCCCAGCAGCCAGATGAAGATGAGGACTATGTCCAGGTAGATCAGGAGAGCAGCGGTGATGTATTCCTCTGGATCCAGACCGTAGCTCGTCTTCCCCATGACCAGCTGACAGTCGACCGTCAGGAACTGAATGGAGGGAGAGGAAGAGGAGGAGGAGGAAGAGGAAGAGATAGGACTGGGTGAGAGATTACCACCACATAACTAGTAGTAACATATTTAATAATGGAAGACATGTCACAGTAGAAAAATGTAAATAATGAAATGAATGATGACTGAATTAGCTGCTTCAGTTTCAGGGTCCTGGTGTTGTGCATGCTGGCTCACTGTCACACTGTCATGACTTACTGGTGAATAGGACAGAGACATCATTGTTTGTAACACCTGTGCATTTCCCTACTTACTATGACAAGCCAAAATGTCTGCTGTGAAAAATCCAATTATAGACCTTTACAGAGCGTATTTTGACAGCTAACAGTCATCAAATCATCTTCTCTGAAAGCTCCTCGTGATAGAAGAAATCTTTTGCTGCTGACAGATGGATGATTTAACTTAACCTGCTGCTGTGGAAGTGGCTTTGTGTGTGAGATTGGATGAAATCCTAAAAAATCTAACTTTTTATGCTCTATTCCGCTCTGTGGCTTGTGTGGCTTTCACCCTTACACTCACTTACAATTTGGTTACCTTTAAAGCACCTACACACTCATTGTTCACAGGTGTTTTCATTTATTTTGCCTGATCAGATCTTTTCTCTCAAGACTGGGCCTTCAACTGTCATCACTTTTCTGCTGGAGCTGTTAATGAAAGCACCGTGTGTGGGAGTGCAGAGCATTTAATGTGTCTGACAAAGAAACTTATTTCGCTGCTGTATACTCGTTTCCTCTAAAATAAACGTCACAATGTCAAATGTAAAAAAAAATACTTTAAATGAAAGTGGAACTGCATTTTGATACCACACAGAACTTCCTTTTTTTTTCACGGAAGAATTGTTCATAGTTGTAGTGGCAGTAGGTTCAAACCGCTGGTATTTCTGTCTGAGGGCAGTAATAGCATATGAATGCTTTTAATAGTGATGGCTTTGTTTAACCTACCAGGACAACAGAGGTGCGTGTATATTATAAGATTTTGTCCCTTCTGCTTTCTAGCAAGGGAAGTGCTGTATAACAGTATTATTATCATGGTTTACATTGTTCTTTTCTCCCGTACCAGTGAAAACAGCAGAGCACCCAGACATCCATAGGCCACATCAGCCATGTAGGAGTAGTAGAAGATGCTGAAGAACCCAAACATGATCACGTCCACAGCCAGAACCAGCAGAATACCGTAACAAATATTGAAATCATAACGAGTCTGCAAAGAACAAATTAAAAAATAATTAAATAAGGTGAAATAAGGTGAAAAGTGTGCACATCACTCTGCTTACAATAAACACAGATCATGTTGCCTGTATACAGGAAGCATTTTGAAACGCATGCTGTTAAGCTAAGCCTGACTGTCCTGACCTGTGCAGAGTATGCAATGATTGTGACAGAAATGGCCAGCGTTGCTCCCATAGTGATGACGACAGCTGCGGTGTCGTGGAAGGAGGCGACGGTTCCCACCATGTATGACAAGCTCAGGGTGACCACAGCCTGTAGACACAACAACAACATCTCCAATGTCATTTGAGAAAATGTTTGCCCCATAGTTTGCTTCATAGATAGCTTCACAAGTTGCTTCAAACAGAAACACCTTAATTGCAATCTGTATATTTGTAATTGCCTATGTACATACATATATCCTCATTTGTATATATTGTCTTATCAGGACTTCACTAGTTTGCACTCCGGTTAGAGTTAGTTTCTTGTACTTGTACTTGTACTATGTGCAATGACAATAAAGTTGAATCTAATGTAATCCAGATTGTTAATGTCTTTCAATAATCACAGTCTTTTATAGAGACTGCATTGTGTATTAACGGTCACAATACAGGATGTCCTAATTTCAAATGTCAACAAAACCTCAACGGCTCACAGTGAATCTGTGAGTGTGTGAACACAACTTAAGAGGAAACTGAGGTTTTCATTTGGACGCAGTAGAAAACGTACCACTTTCTCACAGCCTCCACATTTACTGTAAATGTAAAGAGAAGTCTAAATGTTGAGGCAAACCAAGCAGTGAATAAAGAAACAGCCAACATGTTTTATCATAACTATTTTAACGTCTTTACTGTACTGGAATACATTTTCTCACGTAGCTTTTTGAGTAATTCAATTTAATACTTTTACTTCTACCTGGGTAGTTTTTCCAGAAAAGTGCTCTTTATTGAGCAACATTTAGCTGAGGCAGCAGCTCACCTACTATATTTCACTTCCAGGAAGTGACTGTGTGACCTCAGGTGTTTCATGTCTGATATATTTTCTTTTAAACTACAAAGCTATGATTTTTTTTTTTATCATAATGTCAGGGTTATATTAAATGTAAATGTAAAATCAATCCCCGCCTTTGGATATTTGGGGTTTATGCTCCTCTATTTGTAACCCACCAGTCCCACGATGTTCCAGGGGTGACGCCGACTGAAGGACTTGCAGCAGCCGAGGGTGGTGGCCACCACGATGAAGATGATGAAGGAGCTGACGTAGGCCCATATGTTGGACTGCACTGCCTCTTTGACCACGCTGGAGAAGGTGAACACACACACCACACTGAAGGTGAACAGCAGCTGGAGAGTCAGGATGCTGAACACCTGCACGGAGAAAGATGAAGAACACGCACTTATACAAACGAAGAACTTCATTACTAAATATTCTGCACAGCAACTGATCTTACCGGTGTATATTTTCAGGTAAAACAGCCTACACTTATGATCTGTGATCATTTATGGATTAGGAAAATAGATTTTCCTTGTCCAATCATTCACTAAACGTTTGTTTGGAGAGATTGTCAGAATCTCTGTGTTTTAAATTTATAGAAAACCGGACACTTGGCAGTGTCCAGTTTTCTATAAATATATTTTTTTCTGCTTTATTATCCTATTAATCATCTTGTGCGATCCCTGAAATTTCTCTTGCGAGTTGCCACCCCTTAGGAAGGTCTCTCCCGACACCAGGTTGGGAAAATCTGGTGTAGGATAACGTGCTCATAGCAAGTCGTACAAACCTTTCTAATAAACGCTCTTCTCACTGTGTTGTCATCGAAGGGAGATGAGGCTATTGGTGAAGCTGTGTCCGACAAGGCCTCTGGGCTGATGTCGCAAGACTCGTCCCCAGTGGTAGGCTCATCGGCGCAAGTTGTCTCAGTTTCAGGTGGAGGGTACTTTTCTGTGGTAGCAGAGTAGGATGGAGGTTGCTGTCCTTCGAAGGAGTATGACGGTGGTAGTGGTGGTGGTGGTGGTGAGGACACATCATAACCAGGAGCGTCCTGTGTCTCTTTAAATGTGAGGGAGTCTGGTGTATCTGACATTCTGGAGGAAACTGTGGGTCAAACACAGAGGTTCAGGCAAATAAAAAGATCAACTTATGCAAAACAAACACGGCCCTGATGGGATACATTCTGTTTAGCAGTTGAAGTGGGAATTTCCTTTTTACTTAAGGGGAACATCTGAAAAACTCACTTGTTCATTGCTTGTGTTCATACATTTGGGTATCTGGAGTATCTACCAACTCACAAACCTTCCTGTGTCACATGTAGGCTCATTAGAATATATCACCCACAGCTTGAGAACTACCTTTGCAAAGGTGCACCAAATTTTTCTCACGAGCCAATCAGAGCAGACCGGGATTTTTCGAGAGGGGGTCTTAAGACCCCAACACACCAAGCCGACGGTCGGCCATCAGACAGTTTGCAGCCGTCGTTGAGCGTCTGTCGGCCTAGTTTTTGCGGTGTGTCCCGCGCCGCTTTGTTTCATACGTATCATAACCACGGCTTGTATATCCGCATACGCAGATCGTACGTGCTAACTGGCCGTCGGCTATAGTTTTTGCAGTGTGTTCAAATGCAACTTGTCAGCCAAGACAAAGGCGTCATGAGGCGATGCAACAGTCAGCCTTCATCACCACTAGTTCTTTGATGTCGGCTTGGTGGGCTCTTACAGAGGCAGTCGATAAAACGGAGTGTTTCATACAGGTATATTCAGACAGATAGTAAGAGAAAATAATGTTTTTGAACATTAAAACATGGAAATATGTTCTAGTAGAAACCCAAAATACAAGTATGAGCTTGGAAATGAGCATGATATGTCCCCTTTAAATTGAAGTTGATTTTGTCAAGTCTGCTTGCAGGTGCAACCAGACAATGTTTATTCATTCAGTCATCAGTGGTCAGTCAGTGATGCGGCAGAAATGACTGTTGAATGTCTGTTCATCCAAATCTCCTGTTGGGTTTCATCTAGTGAAACACTGGTAATTGTTTCATATCTACCCGTCTACATGATGAAGAATGTAAACATTACGTAAACATTAGGAAGTAAAACTTCAGCTGTGGTGCCACTTCTCTTACAGTCAGCAAACATTCATGTCATTTAGTTTTAAAAAAAACTGTGTGGTCTTGGATTCTCTAACAGTCATGACACCAGATACAAAGCCCTAGATTTTATCCAAGAAAAATGAAAGTACTCATTGAAAAGACAATCTGAAACTGAATTAACTCAAATTAATAGAAATTAAATTAGTTTAAAAGAGCCACTGATAGATGGATGGATAGATAGATAGATAGATAGATAGATAGATAGATGGAGAATACACAATATAAAGAATATTGGAATACACTATAAATATACCGGACTACTACAACTAGCAGAAAAAAATCTAAATTATAAACATAGAATAAACCAATATATGCATTAGCAAAGTGTACAACTTGCAATGTTTTGTTCTTTAACAACAAATAATTGAGTTAGTAAATGTTTAAATGTACAATTCAACTTGTGCAAGAATATTGCAGGACTAAAACAGAACGGAGTGTGGTTGAGACAGAAACTATAGAGCTGAGAGTTCCCTGTAAGACAGAGATGAGGTGTTGAAGACGGTATACTTGCTGCACCTGCTTACTTTTTAATTCAGATAGTTTAAAGAGTCAGTTCACCCAAATCATGTACCCACAGTGGTGTATAAAAATGTGTTTCGTTTCATTTGGGGTTGTCTATCACTGAGACTGCAAAAGTATCAGTATCTGCATGAATAGATACTAGTAGGAGTTAATGGCAAAATATATTTTTTGTGTATTTTTGGAGTAAACAGGCCCCACCAAATGTTTACTGTCTTGTTGAGAGTACCAGTAATTACTACAAATAAAAATGCAGCAGAGTAAACAGCAAGGTATTTCCTTTTACGTTACACACAGAACAAGTTAAGAATAAATAATAGAGAATATAGTGAGTGTTCTGCTCACCTTTTCTGCTGGATTATAGTTGTGTCCGACACCAAACAGTGCTGTGCGAGCAGGAGACGACACAAAAAGCATACCTTGCATGGTAATGGGTGTCATTTATTCGAACAACCTGTGATGTAGAGTTTCCTCATTAAGTGTTGTAAAAAAAAAAAATCCCCGTCTGCAAAGACCCACAGTGCAGAAATTGGAAACTCCTCTGTTGCTTTAATGTTGGTCAGTGCTTGTCAAAGGTAGGGTCTGGGGACTTCCAGGGGCCCCTATTTCAGTAATACAGGGCCCACAGCAAAATATGACTGTCCAGACTTGAGTAAAAGTAGAGCTGCAACGATTAATTGATTAATGTCAACTGTTGAATTAATCGCTAACTGTTTTGATAATTAACTAAAGCAGCAGTTGGCGAGATTGGAGCAAATATGATTAAAAAAAGTTATGTTTATAAAACGGTCACTATATCCTGACAGTAGTGCATGAGACAGGTAATCTGAAAAAAAAAAACATGTGCCTCTGTGTCCTCCGGTGTCCAATCCAAAACAACCAATCAGAGCTGATCTGGAGTCGTCCAGCTGCCGTCTATGAGAGCCGGCTGTCAATCACTCGTGAACTCCGATCAAACGGTCAAACTATTCAGCGCTGATCAAATATGAATCAATATTCTGTTTCTGTAATGCCTATTTCTCACCTCAAATGTTTTCAGAAACATCTTGTAGTGTACTGTTTAGCTGTAAAATGAGAAAGTTTGTGACCTGGCAGCCATGTTGAAATCAGTTGGGGAAATATCAAGCACCGCCCACCACCCAGAGCACAGCCAATAGGAGGACAGTCTCTTCGGCAACCAGCCTGTGCACGCTCATCAGCGTGATCAGAAAGACGGAGGCGCACATGTTGGTGTTGCACAGGTAGAACAGGCCTTTGCACATGGCGTCGCCAAAGACCCACGTCTGCTTGGCCAGGTAGATAATGAAGAAGATGGTGAGGGCCATGAGGAAGCCGACAGCACACGCCAGGTTGAGGATGAGGAGGGTGGTGGTGACCGAGCGTTGTCGGGTGCGAGCCAGGATGCTCCAGACGATGATGAGGTTGCCGGGGACGCCCAGGAGGAAGACCAAGCTGAGGATGAGGGAACCCAAGGTTGTGGAGAAGTCATTGCTCACAACACTGGGATCCTCAATGCTTTTTGTGCTATTTTTAAAGGAAAGTCAAGAGGAATAACTCAAGCTGTTCATGTTAGAAGGACTTTTTATCCTGAGGACGAGAGACAGAGTTAGGACATAAATATGTCTGGCATTAAAGGAGCAGTGTGTAGGATTTGGCGGCATCTAGAGTTGAGGTTGCAGACTGCAACCAACTGAAACTTCCCCCGTGTGCCAAGCCTGTAGGAGAACTACGGTGGCCAGCCAGTGTTTGGTTTGTCCGTTCTGGGCTACTGTAGAAACATGGCTCTGTGAAGAGCTCCCACTCCCTATGTAGATATAAACGGCTCATTCTAAGGTAACAAAAACACAACAATTCTTATTTTCAGGTGATTATACACTAAAGAAAACATATATCAATATTATATTCAATTTCTGCCAATAGATCCCCCTAAATGCTACACACCGTTCCTTTATAGCAAAGGAAGGGGGCTGAGTGGGAATGAGTGTTTGTACTGCACAGGGTTGGGTGTATGTTTGGCTGTATGATTGAATTTAACATATTTATTGTATTTTTAACTTGTATATTGTGATTTTATAGTTTGTGTCTACCTGCACAGCTAGTAGCTAAAACTGTTACAATACATCTCTTCCCTTTGCATGACATTAATGGCTTTTGTTTTTGGCCCTGACCAAAATAAATGTAATAAAATAGACTTAAGTTCTATTTTCCCTGAATATCCAGAGTCAGACAAACTTGTGGATGCTTTTCTCATAACTTCGTAATGTCTCAAAATTAGGATATACTATCTCATAATGATGATTTACTCATTTTTATGAGAAACTTATGAGTAAAAAAACACAAACATGGTGTTTTGTTTTTTTACAAGGACTTTCTTCTTTAGAGTATTAAACAAGATTTTACTCACTCTGTCAGCAATCTATTTATCACCGCTGAGGTGAGAGTTGAGTGAGAGTTTATCACCTCAGTTTTCTGAAAACCTCGTCTCACAAAGATACAGGATGTTTCTGTATACAGCAGCGGATACAGACCTGCTTTCACTGATCAGGTCTAGTCGTATGCTGCACACAATTTATTATTATCAACCAGCAGATGTTTTTTGTTAACCTTTCTCTGCTGATGGCTTCGAAAAAGGTTGACTGAGACTGAAACCTGATGTCTGACACCTCTGACAGCTCATCTTGTAGTGTACTGTTTAACTGTAAAATGAGAAAGTTTGTCACCCGGCAGCCATGTTGAGATCAGTTGAGGAAATACCAAGCACCGCCCACCAGCCGGAGCACAGCCAATAGGAACGCTCTCTCTCTGAAATGACCTGTGATTGGCAAAAGTTTAGATTTTTTAAAGCCTGAAAACAGAGCCATGAGGAGGTGCAGAAGTCTAGTTTTCTTTCAGAACACTTGAATTACAATATGCTGAAAAGTTATTATGGAGTTTTTTCCCAATGATGCCAAAAAAGTTCTGTCTACTGAAGCTTTAATTAATTTGCATATTTTTTAAAGAAAAAACTCCAGAATTCCCTGATTCCAGCTTCTTAAATGTGAATTTTTTTTGGTTTCTTTACTCCTCTGTGACATAAGTTAAGCTGAATATCTTTGAGTTGTGGATAAAACAAGACATTTGAGGACGTCATCTTGGGCACTGATCAACATTTTTCACCATTTTCTGACATTTTATAGACTAAACTAATTGATTAATCAAGAAAATAATCAACAGATCAATCAACAATTAAAATAATCGTTAGTTGCAGCCCTAGATGAAGGTATAGTATGTACTGTATCCCGTCACTGTTCACACTGGTTGTCACTCTTTGCCAGCTCAGTACAAAATCAAAGATGGGACAATTTAGGACACATATTATCTAATTTGCCTTTAAGAAAATGAGAGAGAGAGAAGGTAGGACGATGTGGGGATTGTGAATTAGGAAGCGGTGGATGAAATGAGGCCAGCTATGAAGAGGATGAAGAGTGGAAAGGCGGTTGGACCAGATGACACACCTGTGGAGGCATGGAGATGTTTAGAAGAGATGGCAGTGGAGTTTTTAACTAGTTTGTTTAACACAATCTTGGAAAGCGAGAGGACGCCTGAAGAGTGGAGAGGAAATGAAAGAATAAGGGTGCAGAGCTGTAGTAACTACGTAAAGGATAATGCACAGCGAGCCGGTCATTGTTGTGAAATGGATGAGGAAGTGTGGTACTCTATGAGGAAGTCGGGAGTAGTACAAATGTATGTAAGAGTGGTGCAAGATATGTACGGGGTAGTGTAACAATGGGGAGGCGTGCATTAGGAGGGACGG
The DNA here is from genome assembly GCA_916701665.1 of Sebastiscus tertius. Lineage (NCBI taxonomy): Eukaryota > Metazoa > Chordata > Actinopteri > Perciformes > Sebastidae > Sebastiscus > Sebastiscus tertius. Next base: position 754 of record CAKAOH010030051.1, on the reverse strand, counting down.
ATGGGTTCAAGGTGGAAGTGGGATTACATCAGTGATCAACTCTGAGCCCTTTCCTGTTTAGTGATGGACAGGCTGACAGATGAGATCAGGGAGGAGTTTTATAGACCAAAAAAATCCAAAGTTAATCTGCAGATTTATCAATAATGAAAATTATCATTAGCTGCAGCTGTAAGAGAATTAAAGCGAACATTTGCAATTGTAACTGTATCTGTACAGTTTCATTTTAAAAGATGTTCAGTATTAATAGAGGGAGGAAAGAACCATTACCTTATGGTGTTCAAAGTTTGTCAATTACTAAATAAAACAATGTGCCGTTCTTTTAAAAATAGTTATTTAAAAAGATATTTAGTAATGTAAATTCTCATTATAATAAAATTCTTCAGGACAGTCTGTCCTGTTTCAGGTCTGAATGGGACGAACAACCACAAAACGCATCATTGACACTTAAAAAACACAAAACAGACGTTCACAAAACATCTCTCACACATATTTATTGTAAAAAATACATATAAAAACAATTTCTGAGACATACAAAAGATTGGAGCTTAGAAACAGTATATTGAACAGACAAAGACCAAGCCATTTTCTTGAATTGCATTACATATTTACAATTTAATAAATAAAATTCAATTTGTTTTTTTTTTATACCAGAGTAAAAGGCAGATTGTCCATATCTTGGGGGTGCAGATACCGCTGTGGTGACTCTTTGAAAAACATTCTCATCTAATAAATCGACCTCAAAAGCACAGGGCAG